>CM071929.1:44585497-44823949 GCA_016081115.2 Rehmannia glutinosa
TATTGCTTGATGAGTCAGATTGAAAGGGACAAACCAATTTCAGACCACAGAAGATGGACTAATCGAAAATAGGGATTTGGTTATTTGGCTTTGTGGCGCAAATAATAAGAGGAACGTAGAGATGTTCATTTCCTTACATTTTTTCAATATATATAAAATTTTATACACAATAATCAAATTCCGCCCAGCTTCTTGCTTCAGTGACAGAATCTGAGTTCGATCATATCCAAATGCAGTGTGTGTCTCCCCAATTATCCTCCGTTTAACTCAAAAAATAATTCAATTACTCAAACATGAATATGATTTGTTTTTCCAGGAAAATATAATAGTATTCGTAAATTTGATATTGTACTAGTTTAATTTCATTCAATTTACCAATATATTTTCGTGATTTTAATTCCATGAATCTATATACATAAATTTAGAGGATATTGTACCAAATTAAAATTTACTAATATTATCATAAATTCCAATTCTATTATTTATATATTATTTCTAACATTGTTTTCTGGAAAGAATTCCAACCGATAAATCTACATAATTGCACAAATGAGGGTACCTTATCCATTAAAAGTGTTTTCCAGTGAAGGCGTGTGGGCCCGTTGGGGTTGGGGCAATCCCTCTCAAATCTATATATTATAATTTTATTATTATTTAAAAATTAATAATCTCTACAATAATAAAAATATATAGTCATTATTAAAAAAAAAAAACAAAAACTTGTGTAAGACATGGTGATAATTTTAAAGCGTAAAGTTATCTTTTGGTGTAAGTGATCGTTGTCTGAATATACTTAAATTTAATGTCGTTTTTTACACCAAAAGTATAACTTTACATTAAAAATTATTTTTTATCTAAAAATGCAATCCGTACCTTTGTCGATCGCCTTATAAAGAGACCTTTCATTAAAAAATATCAATCCATAGAATTTAATTACCTCATCTTTCAGAAAGTGAAAATTATCCCCAATCTGCATTTTCTCTTTTTTTTGTAATAATTGTTGTAACATTATTACAAAAACGGGATCAAATGCCTTCTACAATGACTTACAATTTCAAAGCAGAAAAATTACAACTAAAGAACTATTCTTTTAGACTATAGAACTAAAAAGTTGGATTGCAAAGTTGGGAAAGCGTAGTTAAGCCGGAAAAATTGGATTGTAGAACTGAAAGTCGAGTGAACTATGTCCATAAGATATATATGTCTCAACTAAGACTTTCGCCTATTCGACATAATGTCTCCAAATATAAAATGCCCGACATCTTCTGGGTATAAATATCTCTAATCCAGAAACTTATTCGAACAAGAAGATGATGACGATTGTCTTAAACTTGAAAATATAGAGTGTCTTGTTGTATGTTATTGTATGCATGTGGAAAAAATGTTGTAGTAGTTGTTTTCAACATATTTTGCAGTAAAGTGATCTATATAGGCACAACATCCACCACACCACCACATGATACATGAGGTATTAATACTGACATAATGAGCAAGAAATGACACAACTGCCCACCTCGACGCCTACAACTGTTACAACCCACCTAATGAAAATTGTCCACCTGGTGTAACCTACAAACCGTTACAACCCACTCGATGACCTTTCATTTTAAGGAGTTTTCATGGTCGTTAACCTAATCGGACACATATAATGTCCAGATTTATTTTAAATTCATTCACCAATCAAACAACTTCTGATAAGGACTTGGGCAGGGCCCCAGTGTAATGGGGTTGAAGAGGCGGGAGTGCTCGTCACATTAAAAGAGAGGAATGGACAAGGAGCGGCTCTAAAGACCTAAACAGGTGGAGAAACATAAATGAACATGATCTCACTCGAAAAAGAGATTTTAAGATCAGTGCAATCATCAATCTTCATCTAACAAGATGCATCTTGTTTAGTAAAGCATCATCTCATAAATAACTCCAAAGTTAACATGTTTGACACGAAAATAATTATAGGTTAGGTGACCAACTATTCGTACTCCAAAGTCGCGGCGTGAATAAGGATAAAGATAATCCCTGCACAGCTGGAAAGACGCCTTCGTGTTGGTTTGTAGGGACAATCATCAATCTAGTAGGCAAAACCGTTACACTCGGCTACCACCAATAATCCGTCAGGCGGTGGCGATTCAAGAAACAAACCCTAACCAAAGAGTGCATATATGTGGTTTAGTGGTGGTCATCCAAAAGCGAAAGTTTCATTGAACTGGGATACTTAATTTTATATATAACAATAAGTTTTTGTCATCCTAAAACGATAAAGAGCCCTCAAGTTATTTTTGATAATAACGGACAACACTTTTAAGCATTTGTCAAGGGAAAACAAACTACGAAAGAGAAAACAAACATTAGAAAACAAAAACTCCCCCACAGAAGACTACAACGGATCCACAAAGAGTTTTAGGTAATGAGATCCTAAAAAAAGAGACTACTCACTGTGAGACACGATAACACACTGAAACATAACTTTTTTCTCCATTTTTAGGCACGAGTTACCATGTCTTTGCCAAAGGCGATAATTTCTCGGACTCACCTATAGACGTCACCTTCAATTGTGGGAATACACAAAGACGCGACATGGGAAAAAATGGAAAAAAGAAATAACAAGACGAAGAAAATCGAAAATATTCCTCTTCCTCCCGTTTCCGCCCATCACCATGCGCTAACCAGAAAATTATAGAGAGATAAATATTAGGGAGAGTCCTTTTCTCGTTATGATTTACCTTAGTCATAACACCTTTTAATGGGATAAGATTTAACCATTTTCATTCACATAATGTCCATTCGTGACTAATTTCGTGTATTAATTTTCTCACTCACCAAAGTTCGATTATGAGAACTTAATATACCACGATCATCTACTTCGGAAAAAATTGATTAACAAAATTCCATTTAATTCCTCCGAAACTAAGTAGCGATTGAATGTACTTTTATTTTGAAAATTTTCATTTTGCTAGAGAATAGTGAAATAAAATTTTTGAGGAGATAATTATAAAATTTTGAGAGTGTGAATGGATATGTAATGATGACAGTTGATGTGATGGTTTCTTTTAAAGAGAATTGTGATTGGATATAAAATATTTTTTGGGTTTCGATGTGATGTTTGTATTTAAATATTATAGAAAAAAATATTATTGAATCCAATGCCATTATAATGTTATGATTATGCCTAAACGTTTTTGTCAATTCATGTAAACATTTGTAATTAGTTACTGTGCATATATGTGTTTTGTATATTTAATTACAACATATAATTTGTTTTAGGTGTCAAATAGGCTTTGACCTGACAATAAGTTATGAGGATGATTTTGTTGACTAATTTATTAGTGGAGGAAAATTTTCCTCTTCCACATCAACACATAATGGGATACATTAATAAGAATGGATGAATTTATAGCAATCGGAAAAGCCATCCACGTGAAAAGACAACTCAATGTCAAAAAAAAAAAAAACTTGTCAGAAAAGAAGGGCAATTTCAAATGAAAAGATCTTTAAGAAGAGACTCCGCAAATCTCCTTCAAAAACACTATTCGTCCACATCCAATCTCAAACTCATGCATTTTCAGTCCACCTAGCAGAAAATTTCCAATTTCACCCGCATCCAATCACGCCTAAATGTTTAGCCAAAAAAAAAGAAGTTAGGTGGTGCCTACTTTATCAAAACTAAAGTTCCAACGCTTTTTTTATCACATTGTTGTGGTCAATGGTCAGTTTGGACTAAAATACACAATAAAGTTATCAGTGTTTTCATAACTGGACAGGTAGTTAAATTAGTCCCCATTGGATTGTTCAATTATCGATTTTAATGAAAATTGACTACATTTTTATTATATTATGAACAATAATGCTATAATAGAATAAATGTTATGTACTTAATCTCGAAAATTGAAAAAAAATCATCAACCGAAAAACACATAATAAGCCGGAAACTGAAAATTCAAATTACCACAATACATATCACCAAATAGACTTCAAGCTTTTCCCTCAAAAAAAAAATAGACTTCAAGCTTCCTAAGAAATAATATTTTTGGCTGATTATGTCACACTTTTGATTAATTAATGAATTTTTTTACCAAAAATGTAAAAATGATTAATGTCCAAAATAACCCTGCAAAGCTTATGAACATTAAAAAAAACCATGTCTAATTCGGTCAATTCGTGAACGCTTATACAAACAGTAAAAATATCCAAATATCTGTCAGTTTTAAAGGACAAAACCTTACAGACACCTCTAACGCCTGCCACTTTACTCTCCCACTCTATCATCTTCATCTGTATAGTCTATTTTCACACACTTCCTCCTCCACTGTGTGCCTTTTCTCAGGCACTTCGAATGTAACGCCTCCCCCGGAAAATGGCAAGCGTCGACGCCGCTAATCCTCCTTCTCCGCCCCGGCCGCGCTTACCCTCCCATGGTGGAATTAGGGTGGATGATTTGAAGCGTATAGACATCAGTCAGCTGTCACAGTCGGAATTGCAAGCCCTTTCTTTGTGCTCTGATTCTGCATTCGACGTACGGCGCACCGACGACGTCGTATCGCCGCACCTTGACCGATCAGTTTTCAACGAATCCGCCGGTAGCCGCCGCCAGACCTATTCCCGCCTCCATCACCGCTCACACTCCCGCCTCCCTGGCCACCACCCTTCCTTTAAATCCCACCGACACCCCCACGCTTCCTCCGATCCCGTGAGTCACTCTATTGTCCATTTCCTCAAACACTTCCTAAACGGCAACCACAACCCTCCCCCTCCGCCACCGCTACCGCCGCAGGAACCTCCGAAAGATGAGGCGGCGGCACATACGGACTTAGGGTTTCTAGGGTTAGAAGAAAAATTGAAAATTAAGCGCAAGAGGGTGAGGAAGAGCAAGAATTTGAATAAAAAGAAGCTTCTGGAGCATGGAGTTGGAATTGAGCTGCAGGAGGTGAATGGAAAAGGTGAGGTGGTGGATTTTGCGGAATTGGAGAAGAAGGGGGATGAGTTGTACGGCGAAGAGCTGAAGAGGAGGACGGTGGGGTTGGAGACTGAGGAGGATGTTTTGGGGTTTTTGAGTGGTTTGGAAGGACAGTGGTGTAGCAGGAGGAAGAAGAGGAAGTATGTGGATGCTGGTCTGTTAGGAGATGCACTGCCGATTGGCTGGAAACTCTTGCTTGGTCTCAGGCGACGTGATTACCGCGTCTCTGTTTATTGCCGCAGATGCGTAAGGTGGTGGCGTTCGATGAATGTTTTTCATTAATTGCTTATATTCGAGCATGCATCATTGTAGAGTATCACTTGATAAATGTGTATGTGTGTGTGTGTGCGCGCGTACTCTCTGTATATGAGTGCAGAGAAAGAGGATTTTTAGGCTCAACCTGTATATATATACATGTGCATACTCTCTGTCAGTTTAATTTGTTATTTTTCGACCAGTTGTATTCACAGTTTCCAGTTGTGATTTCATCTTTGTGTAGCTTCGATGATGTACATGTTGATTTTACAATATCAATCATGTAATGGGACATGACTAGAGTAACTATCTCAATTCATCGCCGTCTCATCGTATTTTCCATGCAAGTGGAAAGACCTGTGATGATAATGGTTTTGGAATTTCATCTCATCTCTCCTTCGTATGAAGGTTTGTAAGGAAGGGCAGTTTGCCACTTTGCTTTTTGTGTGAATTTTGTAGTGTTAACTAATTTTAAACAATTAATTGACACTATTAACTTTTTGTGCAGATTGATGATGATGATGATGATGATGTAGCTTGCTTAAGTTATGAGTGTTAACTCTTCATCTTCTAATGATGATTTTGATGTCATTCTTCATAATTTTGGTCATTCTTCATATGATTTCCAGCCCTACTGGACAACAATTTATGTCATGCAAAGAGGCTGCATCTTTTTGAAATCCTATTTTGGGGTTAATGATGCAAATCAACAAAGGGATCAAAAGACTTGCAGCATTCAAGAAGCTTATGTCTTGTCTTCTGAAAAGGTAATCATGCAAATATCTATATTTCTCATTTTTGCAAATCTTAATAAGATGAGGTTAACTGGAGCTGTGACAGAATGCACGTCCTGCTGACAAGACGGATGATACAGTGCGTGATATAGTAGTCCATCCAACTCTGGCTGGAAATGCATCCAATTCACATGAGAATGATGATTGCTTGATCGGCATAGAAAACCTCCCCGAAGTTCAAGTTAAGGACATCTTTGAATGTTTCAAATGCAACCTGACATTTGATGAGAAGAATTTGTATTTGCAGCATCTCTTCTCGTTCCACCAGAAGACTACTAAACGATACAAATTTGGGACACCTGTTGGAGAGGGTGTGATAATCAAAGATGGAAAATATGAATGCCAGTTCTGTCACAAGGTTTTTCTGGAAAGACGTAGTTATAATGGTCATGTAGGCATCCATGTGAGGAACTCCGGAAAACATTCTAATGAACTAGCTGTTCCTGAAGATGTCCAAAAAAATTTGGAATCTCCATTGCAAGATGCAGTGCCGCCAAGGTCGTCGAAAATGGATGCCTTAATTGAAATTGCTCAAAACTCTATTTTTGAATCTCCAACCATTGGAACTGGTGAACAATCCATAACAGATCACTCTGCTACTGTATTGAGATTAGAAGAAGCTCATGCAGCCCCCAGTGTTCATGACGGAAATTTGAGTTCTGATCCTGTTAAAATTCAAGAAGAGGACTTCATTGCTGAGAGAGCTGTGGCTGAAGACTTGAATCATGATCATAAAATCACGAGTGAGAATCATGACGTGGACATAAATGATTTTACATGGAATGTGAACATTAAGATGGATGCCAGTTGCATAAATGACTTAGAGCCAGCAGGGTCAAGTGAAATTGAGAAGTATGACAATAGTAGTTTGGATATGAGTTATGGAAACAGATGTTTGAAGCCAAGTGATGATCATCTAGAAGATACACCTGGGCTAACTGTTGGAGATATTGTTTTCCAGGATGGAGTTTCTTCTGTGCCCTTGGCCCAATCATTTCAGTTCTTCCCCCATTTGATTCTGTGTCAGATAAGGTAACATATTGGTTTTAATTTTTGTTAGTTGATAGAGTAATCTGTGATTTTGATGATTTCAATGTATCTTGTCTCATTTTTGGATGATATTATTGAGAATATGAGTACCTGTATATAGTCTGGCTACATATTCAATCTTTGAATTGCTGCTCAAGTAAGAACTTTATTGCTGCTGGTTGAGCTCTGTGTTTCTTGGCTTGGTGTTTTTGAAATTGGCCTTAATTATCTTCTGTTCATTGTTATAATAATCATGATAACAGAAGTATTTCGACTTACACTCTTTAAAAAATTAAGATTTTTGTTAAGCATATCCTATTCATTTAGTGCCGAGTTAAGCATAGATTCACTTAGTTTCGCCACAAGATTACTGCTGATTAAAGTAACTCTCCCTTGGAGAGCCAGCTCATTGTTTTAGCATTTACTTGTCTAAGCCTCATATAAAAATACATGCCTACTTTTGAGTTCTAAAAAGCATCTGTCAACTCTGTATGTTTATATATTTAATACATGAATGAGAAAAAAATCTCAATTTATCTACCTCATTATAGATGAAAAGCAGACATACTAGTTTCTTATATGTTTAACAGAGCTGATTTAATTTTTCTACTATGCTCATTGGCAGAGAGAACATGAATTTTCTGTAGCTGATCAGAAGCTTGAGAATGTTACGGGGTTTGAAGAACTGAGGTTTGATGATATAGAGCCCTATAAGTACGGTTACATGAATGTTCAAGAGTTGCCATCTTTGCCAGGGAGCTCGATGAATCTGGGAAATGGTGGGATAGAAGATGGATTTAATTCTTCAGTTGGATTCGGTTCAGAGGAAGTTATGCTGAATACGTTGGATGCAAATCAGTTAACCGTGTGTGTCTGGTGTAGGACAGAGTTCAAACTCGAGGGTATTGAATCAGAAACACCATCAGATTCTATAGGATATATGTGTCCAACGTGCAAGGCCAAAATATCTGGGCATTTCGGTGGTGGTCTGTCAATGTATCCTCATGATTTCTGATTCTTGTGCGTAATCACATGCTTCTCACGGGCAACTTTTCTCATATGTTGATACAAGAATTTGAATGCAGATTGTTGTTGTGATGTTTACTAATTGCATCATGCTGCCTATAATTCCAGAATTGGTAGACATTACTTTAAGGTAAATTACAAAAACTACCCCTGAGATTAGTCCAATTACAAAAAATCCAATTATCTTTCAAAATTACAAATACTCCATTAACACTCCCTTGAGGTTTGTATTTGCCTAACAATTACCCCCTCTTGAGGTGTAATTTGTAAAATAGAAACAAATCTCAAGTGGGTATTTGTAGTTTCGAAAGATATATATTTTTTTGGTAATTAGAGTAAACCTATAGGGTACTTTTTGTAATTAAACCTTAATCTAAAGGATCTTTACTGGGTTAGTTCAAGTGAAGTGGCTGAGATGATTCCTTGAGTGAAACTATCCTATTTACATCCTAAGTATGTCTTTGCATGTAGCTTTCTTGGTAAATGTCTGATATTTCTAGGGCCGCTTGTTTGAACGCTAGCAGAAGTTTTTAAGACAGTAATGATAACTTGTTGATCGCCTTCTCTTTTGTGGCTTTGCAGGTATGATTATGAAAAACAGCCGTTATCTTGTTGAATAATTGAGCTTTGTCTTTTGTTGTAATGTATATAAGGCCTACGCAGCTTGTGGAGATCACCAAGAAAATCATTTATGTCGATTTACTTGTCCAACAAGTGAGCTGATTATATCCATGTTAATATATGTTGCCTAAATTTGGAGGAGAAACCCTCTTATCATCTGTATGTGTGTATATATATACATTTCTGTCTATATGGTGTTCTATGGCAATCTAGTTTGAACTTGGTACTACGAGTTCCTGAAACTAAGTTTTAGTTACTACTACTATTGTTATTTTATCTTTTTGCCTTCTTTTTTTGGGTGTAAAAATAGGGTAAAGAAAGAATTTGGTTCCTCGCGGACTTGTGACATTTTGAAATAATTGCATGGCACTTTCACCTGGGTAGCTTCGGATACAAAGAGCTGAAATCTTTTATTTTTTTAGATTTAATTAATATCTTTTGATTCAAATATTTGTTTGGTTAAAAATATAAATTATTATTGATTGGAAGGAAAGGAAAATATATTCCACTTGTTTTTTACACAGATATACTAAAAATTAAATATGCTTATGAAGAGTCTTATCATACGCTATAAATGAATATCATGTCAATTCAAGATTCCAGAAATAATCAATTTTCAATTTGATTGCTGAAAACCACATGAAAACCACAAACAAAAGATTCCTCCCAAATGTAATATGACACGTAAAAGACAAGATATTTTCTTTTCTATTTTTTAAATGTGAAATTGTCATGTGTCTCCACTTACTGAAAATTTCTATCATTTTGCCCTTTTCCCATCAACTAGAGTTGGAGCATAATAATCTTTGAACTTTATGATCGAATGAATGTAAAAAGGATTTCTACTTTTTTTTTTTTTTTCATGCAGATTTTGTGAAAAATGAACTTGCAAAAGGAGAAAGGGGCATCTGGTTCTTCTTCCAGGCTCAGCTAAAAGATTGGTAGCAAATTAAAGTGTGTATGCGTTACGACGTTATTGCTTCTTGAGACCGGATAAACCCGCATGTGACGATTTCAAATGACGTGGAAACCACAAAAATTATTGATTTTAGAAAGTTTAAGGGGGAATGAAGTGGAAAAAATTATAGATTTTGAGGTTTAAATATGAAAAAAGTTAGAAGGAGAACAAAGAAGGAGAAAACGGATAACAAGAACTATTATTTTGCCGTGAAAATTGAAAAACACCCCGACAAGCTCAACTGTGACAAAACCTAGTATTTAAACTATTAGCACTGTTATTAGTGATCGTGTCAATAAACCAAAAAAGAAAAAACTGTCATTTATGCTATAAAAATCTCATCAGGTCTACAATCATAATCTCCTCAGGAAAAAAGGTCTACAATCACTCAATGAAACATATATTAGTAACAACCCAACAATAATTTATGCTTCTTGGTGTGCACTCGTAAAAGGGAGGGCCAAGACACAATCACCCAATGAAAATAGATTATTAAATGATAGAAAATCCAAGAAAAATAACAATACAAATTATAACTGCTTTTTTTTTTTTTTTTTTTTAAATTCTCATTAAAAAAAAATCTTTAGAAAAAGATAGGGCCCAGGTTGGCAAAGCCCTATCTCCGCCATTGCACTCGTAAAATATTTATAGGGATAATTACAAAAAAAAACTAAAAAAACAGAGGTTTGGGCTAATTACAAAAACTCCAGGGTTTTTTGAATATTACAAAAACCTTTGAGGTTTAATCTTATCATACATTTTCTCCATCATAAGCAAAAAAAAAAAAACATTTCAAAACTCCCTCATATTTGTAAAAATATTACAATTAACCCCTTAAATTTAGGACATAACCAAACATGAGGGGGTTGATCATAATTTTGAAACATCTCTAGAATTTTTTGGTAATTAGCCCAAACCTCAAGGGTTTTTTTTTCTTAATTATTCCATCTTTATATGACAAACTTTAAATTATTCGTCACTTGATAAATGTAAATTATTAAGCATTACAAACAAAAGGAGCCCCAAGTCTTGTTACTCTACAGAAAAAAAATGTGAAGAAGGTGGTTCTAACCACACAATGGAATCATGTTCCAAATATTACTTAGTCAAGTAGAAAGACTAAGCGCGATTGAATATACTTTTATTTTGAAAATTTTCATTTTGCTATAGAATAGTAGTAAAAAACAAAATTAGAAGAAAAAAGATGAATTTGGAGAGTGTGATAGAATGTGAGATGAAAAAGTAATGATGAAAATTGATTTTGATTTAAAAATAGTAAAATAATGATCAGATATGATTAGTAGTTAGAAATGTAAGTGAGTGTATAGTGAAATTTGTGGGAGAATGTGTTATAATGATTAGATTTTTGTGAAAAAATGTGTAGATGTGATTGATGATAGAAAAAATAAGAAGTAAAAGTGAGAATAATATATTTTTTGAAAATTTTCATAAACAATCGCATGTTTGGTCAAAAAAATATTCTCCAGCAAAACGAAAATGAAATCCATTTCATATCAATCGCCATCTAAACGATTAATATTCTTTCCTCTTGCTGCAAAATATAGGATGCCGCCATTCATCTTCCCTGGTAAGGAATATATTCATATCCTTAGAACCTTCAATCTCTGTAGTCTGTATCACCGAGCTCATCACCTGAGTATTCGGTTCAAAGTCACGGGACTGAAACAATGAAATCAAAACATTCTTTTTTCAGACAATTTTACAACAGTTCAAAAGTAGATTGTGTACTTGGACAGGCGTTCGTTGCACTTGAAATCTTCTTGTCCTGTAGAATTCACTCCTCATTCGGCGTCAGCATCACTAGATCAACATAAATACCCGAACAACGAAAAACAAATAAATATACCTGCAAATTCATCTGAACCGCATAAATTCTTCCCAAGAAATATTTTGAGTTAAATATATAGCTCATAGTATAGAAAACTCACGAATGGAGAGTCTCACATGCAAGAATTGCCGACGAAGAACATATGTGGCACCTGGCAAACAACAAAACCGCTGCCATGGATGCCAAAAAGCTTTATCTTTATCACCCCAGAGCCACTACCAAAGAGCCCATCCCCTTCTATTATCACCCCAGAGCCACTACCAAGAGGGAAACGAGCATTCCTTTGCGGAGTCACCTACAAGAAACAAAAGTTTGAGCTCAAAGGAACTGCACATGATGTGAAGAACATGAGAGATTTACTAGTCGAGCAATTCAGTTTCCGAAAGGGATCAATCTTCATTCTTGCAGGTAATGCTGATTTCTTTGAAGTTACCCGAGTTGAAATTACTCGCTGTTTTAGTAATCTCATGTTGTATTTGGATGGGAGAATTTGGAATTGAGGAAAGGATTTGGGGGAAGGATTTCAAATGACTCCAAATAGTATGGATTTGAAATCCCACTATAATGACTCCAAAAATAGCACAAAATAGAATCTAAGGATTTTAAATACATTGCAAAATAATCTTATCCAAACAAACTCAACGGATTTGTTATTATGGATTTGAAATCCATAACTTCAAATCCATCAATCTAAATGAAGCCTCAGCTTATTGGGTTTTCAACGATAACATCCAACAGCTAGCACAGAAAAAATTGACGCCAAAAGACCATATTTTCTTCTACATTTGTTATATACCATTTGAATTTAGTGAGAATCGAACTCTTTTGCAGAAGACGAGTCATATATGCCTCCAACGAAGAAGAATATCGAAGATGCTTTTCAGTGGCTGATGAGGGGCATTCAGTCTGGGGACTCATTGGTATTCTACTTTTCAGGCCATGGATTGCGACAACGAGATCACCATGGTGATGAGATTGATGGGTTTGATGAAACAATCTGCCCCGTTGATTTTCAAACTAATGGAATGATTTTGGACAATTACATAAACGAAGCCATTGTTAGACCGCTGATCCCAGATGTCACACTTCATGCAATTGTTGATTCTTGCCACAGTGGAACTGTTCTCGACTTACCACATGTGTATAACATTAACACGTATGTGTATTTTTCAATGAAGCCTAAACTTTATTTTTTATTTTTTATTTTTACTTCAGTACTCATATGCTAAGTTTTCTGTTTTCTACTCCAGTCTATTCGCACAAAAAAGTGATTCTTGTCTTCAATTCTAATAGGCAGAGCAAATAGCATTACACTTTTCAATCTTAAATGAAACTTAAATTCAGCAGCTTAGCTCCTATCGATCCTATATGAATACCTCTAGTTAATGAACAATTCATGCATTTTTACTTATTATTATTATTATTATTATTATTATTATTATTATTATTATTATAGACCAGAAGAATTTCTAGAATATATTGATGCAAATTGATTAAACCCGTCTTTTTGTGGTCCTGAATGATCCACAAATGTTGGAATGAGAGGACTAGAAACAACCGATAATTCAATATAATTTCATCTATTCATTAAATAAAGAACTGGTGTGAGTGAGATGTAAGAAACTCACAGCATTACTTTGATTGTCTATGTGGTCATTCCATGTGAATATTTGTCAGGGAAAATGGGATGACAACCGTCCTCCGTCCGGCGCTTTTAAGGGTACAAGTGGAGGAAGGGCAATTTGCTTCAGTGCATGCGAGGATTACCAACTGGCTGCAGATACATCAGTTAGTAATTTTCTTTTTCTTCTCAACCAATCTCCCAGATTTTAGGGATGGTTTAATGTCCTTATAATAAACATTTGTCAAATCTTTGCTTCTGTTGCAGGTTTTCTCACCAGAAAAAGAAATGACTGGTGCAATGACATGCACATTTATTAGAGCAATTAAATCAGCAGTCGCAAATGGCCAAAAATAACTTACCATGGGATACTGGATTCCATGCATAAGACCCTCAAGCAAGCCCATAAATCAGGATGCCTCAGGGCTGGAATACATAGGGTTTTCCACCGCAAGATCTTACAGGTACTTTTTATATCTTTAAGAAAATTGTTTCTTTAGCCGATAAGGTAACTAGTAAATATTTGACACCATTAGATATACCAACTTGGTATTTCAGTACATAGAAATGTCTGAAGATCTTTAGATAGAAAAATATGCTTTCACTTGCCGAATATATTCCTGGTTGCCCCACACAAAGAGTTCAATTGATATACTATATGACTACGCAACTCCATCAGAAGTTTCAAAACCTAAATTATTCTTGGATTATTGTTCTCAAAATTTCACAGGTTCCAGAATCTATAGGTCTTTATACAATGGTTGGTTCATGGAATATATTTTACAGTTCTGACCTATTTTTATAAAATAATGTTCAGGATCCATTATCATCTTCAGAAGAGTTCAGCATCATCACAGAGTTCAAGCTGTAGTTATGCTGGGAGAAATGTCAAATAAAACAATCTAAAAAAGGCATCAATGTATAATGGTGGCAGGTTTCATCCCCTAAAAATATTTTCAGTGACTGCTAAACTCTCATATGGCTAGCATCTTCGATCATGATATTCAAACTGTTTGTTCGTTCCCATATTACTGCATGCCCTCTTGTAACAACCATGTCAATGGTAGGGGGCAACTGGCAGAGTATCTTAGGCAATTTAATATAATTTGAGGCTTAGTTATATATACAGATTTTGGAAATAATTTACCAATTCCATCTCTCTTGCTACTCAGAATTTCTAGTTGTATTTTTCATAAGAAACAGAGAGGTATTACACATTTATTTCAAGAAATTTAATTTTATCCAGTCAGATGATAAACCAAAGGGAGTGCTTGCTGCTTGTGAAAGAATTTTCATCTCTTCCACTTTTTGGACAAAATTTTGCATCAATATGTGATTGTTTGTGAAAATTTTCAAAAATACACTATTCACTTTTCTCATTTTTCAAATCATCAATCACATCCAATTATAATTTAAACAAAAAAGATATCAAATCAACTATCATTATTATACAATCATATCACAAATATACTATTCACTCTTATTTTTCAAATCACCAATCAAATCTAATCACTATTATACTAAAAAAACTATCACATCAACTATCATAATCACATTTTTATCTTATATCCAATCATACTCTCAAAATCCATTCTCATTTTTTAAAATATTTTTTTTACACTATTCTCTCTAAAAGTAAAAATGAGTGGAACGAAAGGTCAAGCAATCACTCCCAAATTCATTCAGATTACAAAAGAGAGATTTGTGTTATTCCAGTAATTTCATCTTAATGTACAACTTAACAACATAATACGAGCTAGGAAGATATTAACCTCACTTGGCGAGTGACAAAAGACATTCGGGTGCATAGACTCTGATCGAGCTTCCTCCTACCTCCCTCCCATTGGTTGATTCTGCCCTTGACAGCAGTAAGTCTCCTTTCTCTGAATTCTGTGCCCTGATTCAATGTTGTATCACAACTTCAATTGGTCAACACAATATCATATGTTTCATGTACCAATATGATTGGTCCTAGAATTAAGAAAAGAAATATTCAAGACAAAACTCATAACAGCACTTTACGTAAATATGTACGGCATACATGATACACCTGTTCTCATCAAATTTCAAAATCAGAAAGCATAGTGCAGGTATCTCGAAACAAATCATTTAAAGCTGAAATGTGTTTGCTATTAGAAAGCAACATGAATCAATTGCTATAAAAGTAATGCAAATGTATTTATCATAATACTTGTGCAGTTGTGCACTTTGAAGCATGCAGTATACAACCTAATGTTGCTATGGAGTGCCTTATCGTGTATGAAATCCGTATGCAGGAAGGCAGAGCACAAAAAGATACCAGACCGTATGTATTGCAATTACATTTTGGGAAAGCGAAAATTCAGAGAAAGTGCATGATATGACAGATAGCTGTAGGTCATTACGCATAAGATGGTTTTTTGCCAAACTAAAGCATCAATGTAATGATAGCCATGATTGGACACTAGGAATAACCTTTTGAACCAAAATTAGGCAACAGAATAGTCAAGCGTCCGTGATAGTGGAGAATTGCCCATGGAGCAAAATGAATCATCATCTTTTCTTTCCATAAAAAAGGTAACCTGATAAGTATGGCATCAAATGCGTGACACACGGAGTTGCTGAATTTGCTCATCAAGGATATGGGTACATATTCCTCCAGCCACAACCTATCAAACTGGCATTCATGTACAGTAAGTCACCATGTCACTGTCACAGTGGAATTAAATCTCTATCCAAATCATATAAGAATCTGTCATATGAAAACACAAGTCTTATTCTCAAAAGACCAACCTTGGTCAGGACCTTCGAAATTGTTGAAAGGCTGGGTGGGGTCCTTGACAAACTTTTACACCTGAAAAACAACTCACTCATAGGTAATATGATGTGAGGACTTTGAACTGTATTATATGACGTAAAATTACTTTGTCCTTAGCTGCCGTCCCGACAGCAAGCTGTGCACTAGCCCATACTTTCAGGGCAGCCAATAGTTTCAGGGTCGAACATGGAAAAACAATTAAGAGGCATATAATTCAGTTTATGTTTGAGCAAAACTATGATGGTAAAAAATCGATTTCTTGTATTGTGTAGAACAAATCTTCCTTACTTTGGAGCTATTTTAGGATTCCCATATAGCCAATGAATACAGTCCATAAGATATTATTCTCCTAGTTAGTTAATTAAACACAAACGCGTTACATGAAAAGGAAATAAAGGCATGAATCTAATTCTCCAACACTGGCATGGAATAAAGGAACAGAAACTTGGCAACTTGTGCTAAAGAAAATGCTTTCTAGCAGCAGATTCACATCAACTAATATAAAATCCTTTCTTTGCCTCTCAACTCCAAAGAATTACAGGAAACGACAGAGATGGCAAGTTGGAGACTTAGCTGCAGGTTCTGCGGTAGGCCGACTCTAGTG
Source organism: Rehmannia glutinosa (assembly GCA_016081115.2). Lineage (NCBI taxonomy): Eukaryota > Viridiplantae > Streptophyta > Magnoliopsida > Lamiales > Orobanchaceae > Rehmannia > Rehmannia glutinosa. The sequence goes on from CM071929.1 coordinate 44,602,003, forward strand.
CCAGTTGACGCACAAACCCTATGTTGTACGGCCTGTCGGCGCGTTACAACACTCCAGAGCAACTCTAATGGCTACCTACCATCTGGAGCAAATGGTAACTTCAATACCATGTCTGGAAACACATATGCAACTAACCCAGGTTATGCAGGTCATGGTAGACCTAACCTCTGGAACATGGTTAGAGTTCAACTGCAACCACAAAATGCTCCTCAACCTCCTGCTGCTCATGGACGTAAACGAGCTGTTCTATGTGGCATTACCTACAAGGGACACAGCAAGAGTCTTAAGGGCAGCATCAACGATGTGTTATACATGAAAAAACTTTTGCTTGAGAGGTTTGGGTTCCCAGGTTCCTCCATTCTTGTACTAACAGGTATTTACCCCAAAAATACGAAACTCTAAGCATGATTATTTGCATGATTGGTGTGTGCATGAGTCCAAAGACCAAAGAGCAAACTTATGCTCTGAAAACAACTTTGAAAAAGTGGCTTTATCTAGCTGGGGCCATACTAATGTTTAAATAGTAAATATACGCATATAAGAACTCTGGCAACATAGGTAAATGGCCAATTGGGACATGCAAAGAACAATATGGAAAACAACTATATCAAAGAGTCGTAATGGCTGAATTTCATTGAGTACTGCCAGAGATAAGAAACTTTTAAAATATGGGAAGTTAATGTAATATTAGTCAAAATCTTTCTTAGTGTCAAACTTATGTTGCAAGTTTTCATCTAGAGCTTCACATCTTATTAATCCAAAATAGTCCTCATGATTACACCTTATCACTAGACCACTAAAAGGATAACTGAAGTTCCACTCTACGGCATGGTAAACTTCAGAACATATACCAATAGCTAGTATATCATTCTCACTCTCACAATGCACTGCAGAAGAAGAGGACATCTCACATCTTCCAACAAAGAAAAATATCAGAGCTGCCATGCGTTGGCTCGTCCAAGGTTGTCAGCCTGGGGACTCCATGGTGTTTCACTACTCTGGCCATGGCTCACAAGTTAGAGACCGTGATGGAGACGAGCTTGATGGATATGATGAATCCTTATTGCCCGTTGACTATGAAACAGAGGGAAGGATAATAGATGATGAAATTAATGCCACCATTGTTAGGCCACTACCCAAAGGAGTAAAACTTCATTCCATCATAGACACTTGCTTCAGTGGAACCTTTCTAGATCTTCCAAATGTTTGCAGAATAAACAGGTTACAACTTCTACATATGAACTTAATAACAGCGGAAATAAACTTCAAGTGTATTTCAAGTAAAGTAGCTTATCTTATGCAATCAGGGATGGATTTTACAAATGGGAGGATCACCGTTCACATGCTGCATACAAAGGCACCAGTGGGGGTAATGCAATCTCCATCAGTGCCTGTGATGATCATCAAAACTCTGGAGATACCACGGTAGCTATTCATATTCTTTCTTTCCTCCTAGATAAATTCATGTTATTTCTTATTTGAACCAAACATCTCGTGCTTAACAATATGGGAGTTGATTGTTTAGTGTTTTAGTAATAGCAAACATCAAGAAATCAAGCTTATAAACCCTAACGTGCCTCCTTATTGACAATCATATTGCTGGAGAATTGGACCAAAAGTATCTAATATTGAACAAGTTCTAAATGAATCTAAAATTTGAATATTTCCTTCTGGCTTCTCGTCATTCAATATATATCTGTTTGAAAACAGGCACCTCAATTTGAAAATACCATGTGATTAACAAATGGGGAAAATTGTACTCGTATTGACATACATCTTTGTCAACAAAAATTCTTGAATTCCAAATTATTAACATCCCAAAAAAATTGATAGTGTCATATAATCATTCATTACTTTCACTTTGGTCATTGTAGAGTTCAGATTGAAAACATTCAGTTATTTTATCCATTATCACCAGAAAAAAGAGGCAAAACATGGCAGAAAAGTATTTGTTTGCATGTGGAAGTTACATAATTTGTTTCTTGTCTATAAAGTTTTCCATTTACACTTTTGGAACCTTTGATGTCCCGACATTATAATAAATTACTCTTTTACATAAAACGCAAAGATTTAATAGCCCTACAGTACCTTGTTGATTCGATAACATAAATAGCTTCATGTCATCTCATAATTTTGTTTCGACTGAAATTTGAAAAAATAAATTAATATTTTTGTAATTAATGTTATTCGGAGTAAAGAATTTAACGCTTTTGTATGTAAGTGACCATGATTAGAAATTTAATAGCACCAACAATCTTATAAATTAGTCCTATCCTCTTTTCCATAAAACTCAAAGTGTATTAATAGCACTATCAGCCCTTGAAATACCTTGTTCATTTGATAATATAAATAGATTTATGTCATCTCATAATTTGGTTTCAACGACCATCAGAAATTCAAAGAATGGAAGAAATTGTTTTTTGGAGTTATGCGCTTAATGTTTTTCTATGCCAAGTGTCAAATGGACTAGAAATTAACTGCATGAGGTCTCGCAACATAGAAGGTCAACTTCATGCAACCGCTCATAGGCTTTACAGTCAAAAGAAACTTGGCAGTACAGGATTTATGCATTAGCCACAAAAGTTGGTTATAATGTCATTATGTTTGTTCAGGCTTTTACAGGTGCAGCCGTAGGCGCCTTCACTTACAGCCTTGTCCAAACTTTGAAAGAAATACCAAAACTAACTTATGGACAGCTGCTTAATGTCATGCGCAAGAAAATAGATGCAGCACGACAAGAAGTAGGTTTGAATAGTAATGAGCCACATAAATCACAGGTATGCTTTGTTACATTTCTTGTTATTATTCTTACATCAAGTAGCATAGCCGCACAATTAAAGTGGTCAGGCAAACGCAAAAAAGCATTAGCAACAAGCAAATGTAAAATATAGTCTTCACATCCATAGTTCTTTTCAGGAGATTGATTCAAAATGGATCCATGATAGTGTGCCAATGTCACTGGAAAAGAAGAATGAATCTGGAAATAACAACTCAAGGATAATATATAAACACTTAAAGGGAGATAACGAAAAACAAGTTTAGGCTTCAATTGCATCTTGTGAATCGCAAACCTCACAATTATTTCAGCATAAATTGCAAAAATCTTGTTTGTTCCAAGAAAGTTAAAATCTTACATTTTACACACAAGGTAGAACAACTTACCCTATTAACATGCTATCTAAAGAGCAGCGTAAGTTATGAATTAAGCAGCAGTAACCTTTTTATTAGGAGTCCAACCCTTTGAAACCTTGATGGTGTGTGCATATTTTTATAAATGAAAATCAGAAGGCACCAACTCTTTACAGTCCATGAAGAAGAGGTCATCTGGAACAGAGAATCTGATCTGTCTCTGAGTATAAACAGCAATTCTATTTTCCTACGAATTTCTTACTCTCAAATTGAGCGTCCTCTTTCTCATTTTGGATGTTATCTATAAAATTATTCTTCCCATAGGAACCCAACTGAGGTGTTCAATTGCATTAGTTTTCAAGAGTCCATCTATATATTGTATAAATACAGGCAAACTAGTACGTAACTATATTGTATCCCCAATTTCTTAAGAGCTTGTGAATAATTACATTTTAACTTTGATGTCTTTGATAAATAAGACATTTGTCATTTTATTGGTTTTGGATAATATAACATCATATAGTTATCTTGATTAACGGTGACTTACTTGTGTCTGTAGGAACCTCTACTGTGCTCTTCTTACAAGTTTGACATTTACTCAAAGGCTTTCACTTTATAAAGATATAGGCTGTCATGTCGAAGGTTGATTAGCTGCCGCGAATAAAGAAGCAAAGACTTGCTGTTTGGCCTCTTCATATAAATTATGAGCATTGCTCTATTATGTTTGTGAATCTATGTACTATAAATACTTCCAAAGTCCATTATGATTAAATAACCTGGATTTCTAGTGTGATATACTTTTGCTATAATTCAACTTGGCAGGCTTTTGTGATCAATGTCCCCACTTCTTCTGATTACATAATGCACTCACATTGTCATGATTTTTCTTGCAACCATATAATTTTCTAATCAAGGAAAAGAGGTATTCAAGATCATATTGTGCTGATAATGATGCAGAAAAAAGATGGATACCTAGAGATTTTGGGAATAAGATAACATATATCTGGTTGGGGGTGGTGGTGGGAAGGTGGAAGAAGAATTTCAAACCAATTCAGCACAGCACATCCCTGTTTGCTTAAAAAAGACCAAAGTCATGACTATAATTCTTCAGTGACAACTCTGTTTGCTACAATTTTCTTCATATCATTTATAGATATATACCAAAAAAAGAGTATGTCTAGGGTTGGCAATGGGTCAAACTCAAACCTGACCCATTTCGGTGGGATATAATTGAAAACAGGTTGTGGTGCGGATCTCGGGTTTGGTGTTTGGACTTGGGCAAATTTGGGACAGGCTATCTTGACCAACCCATCCCACTTAATATATGGAAAAAATGTGTACATGCATATACACTCCCATATAATATTTGGATATAGTATTCTTATAAATAAATATAAGAGCGAGAATTAATAAATATTTGACAGTTGATGTAAACAAAAAGTAAAAGACATAGTGTCTGAAAGTATATTTTTGTGAAAAAGAGACAAACACATAATGCAAATAATTTGATCATAATTAATCATAATACTTATTTATATTTGCCAAAACTTGTTTGATTGCCATAATACTTATTTATATTTGCCAAAACTTGTTTGATTGCCATAATACTTATTTATATTTGCCAAAACTTGTTTGATTGCCATTACTAAATATGTCATATTATAATGAAACCTTTTCTGCAAGTTTTGAGTATTACATTTTTAATCCCAATAAATTTCAAACTATGTCCTAATGCAGTTGAACGTATATTAACATGTCCAAATTAAAAATTAAGTATATATATAAATATTGACAACCTGATAGCAAGAAATTACATGTCATGCACAAAACTGAAAGCATAATTTTCACCTGACATAGTCTAATCAGATCAGTCAGAAGCTTCTGGCCAACTTCCATTAAACAATCCCATGCCCCTCAATCTTCAGATATACCCTGTGAGGCCCAACACAAGAAGTATTCTGTTTCAGTTGACATCAAAACTGATTTCCTTAAACTATTTAGCTATATGCATTAAAGACATAGCAGTGCCAGCCAAATTCATAAGCATGACCTAATCAAGCTTGTCCAGCACTACATTGATGTGACATCTAGTTTCGATGAGATTACATAATGTAATACAATAGTGAGGTAACTATATACCCAGTAGATACTAGAAATAAGAGAACTTCAGGAGATATATGATGAACATATTGGAAAAGCCACTATTGCTTGATTATGATAAACGTGTGGTGAAAATTCAACTGAAAAGTCTTTCAATGGAATTATTTCCACCTTTGCTGCTGGAAAGCTTGATGCTACTACTTAGTTCCAGCTTGATGCTACTACTTAGATATTCTAAATGAAAAGGACTTTAAATTTAGTACAGAAAGAAAACTTAGTAACTATAGCAGAAATCGTCTTTAACTGTCACAATTAAAGGAGAGGAGTTTTCTCCAAAAATCTGCTAAAATTGTTCTGGTAACTCAATTTTGAGATTTAATTGCATCATCTCCAATAATCATACAACTATGACTTCTCAGGTTAGTGATATAAATTGCTGCTGTCAACTCATTATATCGAATCACCAGTTAGATCTCAGATTGGTACTGCCCACAGTCAGAGAATCTATAATCTTCCCACATCTTTATGAAGATAACAACGTGATTTCTATAATCACAATCAAGCCAACATCACTTTAGTGGCACCCTTAGATAATATCACCACAATCACTATAATGCAAAATTCAAAAGGCAATAACTGAGAACTCCATCACATGTTACTAAAATTTATATATAATATTTGTCATTCACAAAAGATTCCATATATGAGTCATTAAGCAAGTAGTTCCTAAATGAATGGTATTATGGTACTCACAATCTCTACAATGAACATTCGGTGCGCCAATTACTCATTCTTTTGTCAAGCAGAAATGATATACTAAGTTCGTCAGTAGCATCTTCACAAGCAGAGAATTTAGAGGACCTTTACTCTTCCTCTCCATTTGGTGATAGAAGTCTACTCCACTTACCAAAGTTAAAGTGGTGATCTTCACCTTTTCTCTTCAAAGCAGAACCTGACCCATGTCAACCTGTTGTCTGCTGCTTTTGTCAATGGGTATCGCACAAATATCTTCACCTTATAGAAAGATTTGATCCAGTATTGTTTAATGTATACGACTCTCTCTCTCTCTCTCTCTGATACCCAAATATCTTCACCTTATAGAAAGATTTGATTTAGTATTGTTTAATGTATAGGAATCTCTCTCTCTCTCTCTCTCTCTCTCTCTCTCTCTCTCTCTCTCTCTCTCTCTCACACACACACACACACACACAAAAGAAAGAAAGGAAAAAAGAATACTAGATTAAATCACACACACACACAAAAGAAGGAAAGGAAACAAGAAAAGGAAAAAAAAGGCATTCACACACTAGGACATGCTCTCTGGTGAGCTACCACATACATGTTTCCAGATGCTGGCATTACCAAATTTAGTAGTATTTAATATCCTGGGGAATAGAATCACTTTAATACCAACAAATAAGAGTCAAAATGGGCCGTAGCGTCTGAATCCAGAAGGAAAAGTATAGAATTTGATTCCAGGCACTCGTCCGTAGTGGGAATAAAGCAAATATTACAAAGACAACTTTAACAAAAAGAATTAAACTTATATCTGTTATTTCAACACCCTTATATTTGTTCTTATCCCCAAGAAGTAACATACAAGGAAATGGCAAGTAAGAGAGTGAGATGCAGTTATTGTGGCATGCAGATAATAGTGCCTCGCAAAACACATGCTATTCAGTGTCCAGTATGTCAAACTATCATCCAAATTCGACCCAATGATCCTCCGGGTCAAGCCCACAGCTCCATTCATCATGTGGCAAGCAGGTGCAAAGATATGATCCATAAAGCATCTAGCAAGATGGTAGCATCAATGAATAATCACTCAGGGTCGGGGTCAGGGTCCTTGGGGACATCAGGTTTTGGGTATCACTCACAAAAAGCTAGACCTTCACCATCACTGGTTCCAGCTTCAGCACATGGAAAGAAAAGAGCAGTGTTATGTGGAGTTAGCTACTATGGCCAGAGATACAGGCTAAATGGAACTGTCAATGATGTCAAGTGTATGAAATTCTTTCTGAATCAGAAGGTTGGCTTTCCAAGTGATTCCATACTTGTCCTCACTGGTAAGAACTCCCTCTATACAAATCAAGTTCAATATAAATACTTCACCTACATCACCAAAATCTACTGTCAAGTCACTCGGCCAGCGCCTATTTTGAAATCCAAATTCACCTGAGAAAGTAGCTGAAAATTTTGAGGAAATGGATAGATTAGTGCAGTATAAATCATAAGACGCTTTAAATTTTGCCAGTGTATTAACCAAGTAGGGTTCAAAATTTCCCCATCCCCTTTTTACATGTTTAGGCTTCCAACAATAGTTTAAAACATCAAAACCTGAGATTACTGGTCAAAAAATACAACCTTTCTATGACTGGCTTGATAAGGGGGAAAATATCATTAGCTAGTATATCAAAAAAGAAATCCTATTTGTTATCTGATAGATGTTATAATCAAATGTGCAGAAGAAGCATCAGACCCTACCTTGATCCCAACAAAGAATAACATCAGAAAGGCCTTGCAGTGGCTGGTTCAAGGTTGCCAACCAGGCGACTCATTGGTTTTTCATTACTCGGGTCATGGTTCACAACTAGAAGATTTCAACGGAGATGAAATAGATGGCTATGATGAAATGTTATGGCCTGTAGATCATCAGACTGAGGGGAAAATAGTGGATGATGAGATTAATGCCACCATTGTGAGACCACTACCTCGAGGAGCGAAACTGCACGCAATAATAGATGCATGCCACAGTGGAACTATTCTTGATCTACCATTTGTCTGCAGAATGAACAGGTCCGCGATATGATTATCCAAGTCCTTTTGGAACTTAGAATGAACACACTATTTCTTATGCTGCAGGAATGGATACTATATGTGGGAAGATCATGGTCAGCAGTCATCTATTTATAAAGGCACCAACGGTGGACTAGCTGTCTCTTTTAGTGCATGTGATGATCATCAAGTTTCATGGGATACTACGGTGAGAAATCAACTTCCTTTCTTACATAGCCATATGTGCCTATCTTTCTCTTTACACAAATCGGATGAAATTGATCCATCTTCGATTCTCATAAGCAGTCGGAACTGAAATGGATATTTTTAACACATGAAACAAGATTTTGCTTGTACAAGTACCAATTTGTTTGAAATAGGATTTGGAAAACAAAAAAGCTCTCTTTCCTGGCAATTAAAGTGAGCTTGGATATTCAAGAAACCAAAGTGCAGTTAAGATATGTAACATTGATCACCAATATCAAATATCAATAAACTGAAATGCGTTCTGGCAACGTAAATCAAATGGGAAATTTCGTAGTTATAGTGAGTTATTGTCATCTCAGTAATGACAAAGGGTCCATTAAAAACCTCAAATTCCAAAAAAGGCAGAGTGCAAAATGTAAATTTCAAATTAACAAATATAGAAAGTGTATCAGTTTCTTCATCAACATAGTTAATCCAAGGGTTAATACTTGTACAGGCCTTTTCTGGCGATACACCAACTGGAGCCATGACATACAGCTTTATCCAAGCAGCACAGGATGAGCCTGGAGTGACATATGGTCGCTTATTAAATGTCATGCGCCAGACAATTCATGACACCGAAAAAGGACTTCTCCCAGATGGTCCTGTTACATCACTCTTGAAAAAAGCTTTGAACCCAAAGTCACCACAGGTAATCGTTTTGATTCAGCACAAATGATTCTTATTTGTAAATTGTTCATATTTTGGGTTAAGCCTCTGAATACACGATACAGTATCGTGTAGGTTTCAAGCATAATATTAGTAGTGGATTTTTTTTAAAAAAAATAGTTCTAAGCAATAAATCCCACTTAATACCAAAAAAACTCCCAAAATTATAGTTTCCTTCTGGTATCGAAAGGAATTGAAATGAAATAAAGTTATATAAGAATGCCCTTATGAACTTTTGACGAACTCATCCAACAGATTCTGATTGTTGATTGGAATCAGTTCGTCCTAATTAGCCTAATCATCTGTCAGGAAAAAAACTAAGGTCTCATATATTCCTAGAAACATGAAGAACAGAGATGAACACCTTAGTTCCAAGCCCACATTGATGAGATAATACCAACAACAAATACAAACAGAACATAATGAATTTATGAATGGCATATTTAATGAAAAATCTTGTATGAAAAAAACGACTTCATCATCCTAATTAGTCGATGGATATTTCCTAATTCCAACTACTCAGCCCCCACTGAAGAGAAATCTGACCCTTCCCCCCTGTTGGCATGTTTGCAGGAGCCTCAACTGTCCTCATCAGATAAATTTGAGGTTTACACAAGAGAATTTTCTCTGTAAGAGTGATATTTTGATATTTTTCCCCTCACCCAATTTCTGTCCTTCAATGACAGTCAGAATAAATGTAACTTAGTACTTCAAAGTAATGGAATCTCGATGCAATGTCCCTCTAAACATACATGCATTTTACTTACATTGATGATTGATGAATATATAATTATTCAGTAACATGCATTTCATGTGTATATTGCATTTACCCGCCCGAGTGAGCCTGGACATGGCAGCAGGAACATTCATGAGTCGAACGGGGACTGGAAGTTTCAATTTTTCCCTGGAAATCGCATTTTTTCTGGTTTGATTCTGCCATTATTCCTCCAGGTCTAAGCTCCTGCCCAGAATTTGGATTGATCTGCGCTGTGCCCTTAAATCCCTGATTATAAACGGGGATTTCGTATCCAATTATTTGTTCCATATCATGTTAAAATATAGGGATGATTACAAAAGAACCCCCCTGATATTTGGGCTAATTACAAAAGAACCAAGAGATATTTTAAAATTACAAAAAAACCCTTCAAATTTGGTCATGTCTTAAATTTAAGGTGGTATTTGTAATATTTCTAGAAATTTAGGGGGGGGTTTGGTATATTTTTTTGCTTATGAAGGCATAAATATTAGCGGAATCAAAATTCAAGGGATTTTTGTTATTTTCAAAAATCTTTTTTTTTTTTTTTTGTAATTAGCTCGAACCTGGGGAGTTTTGTAATTATCCCTAAAATATATTATGTAAACTGCAATATTGAAAACGATTATAATAATATTATATATATATCCCTATATATATATATATATTTAGTGCATGATAATTATATATTTGATCGTATAGTATCAATAATATGAGATAAAATAAAATCTAATTTTCTAAAAATCTCATTACATATCTTGGAAATAATATAATCACAATATAATTGCACGATGTGAATATCCCCAAGTAAATTAAATAAATAGATGAGTAAATAAGAATATAGAACTCAATAGTCGCATAATAAGAATTTGATTTTATTACTATCAAATTTATTATAGAATAGAAATTATATTATAGAGAATAAAAAATAATTAAGGATCAGGGTTTAATTTTTTTTAATGAAGTGTGAACTTTGTAGTAATAAATATCTTTTTCTCTCGACATTCTCTTTTTGTTACGAAGTTTGTACTTCTAAGTTCTAACGTGTATGTCATTTTGGCAAATAATATAAGTATATTGAGAAATGAAATGAGTTATCAACAAAAGTAAACTTCTTTAAAATATATTATGCCTTGAGCACTGGTGTCACAACAATGGTGGAAGTTAAATAAAATACATTTCGCAATATTACTATAATATATTATTATTATTATTATTATCAGGCTAAAAGCTTGACTGTACTAATCTTTACAGGATTAGTACAATACTAATCTTATATTATTTTTTTAGATTTTTTTTTTTTTTTTGATAACTGGATTTCGGTGAGTGAGAAATGCGCGATGGTAGCGTACAAAACATAAATGGGCATTATGTAAAGATTATTTACGGGAGATGAAAGAGACAATGGAATACAAATCATAGTTTATCCGGCTCCTATTTACTAGAATGTGTTATTTGTTGTATAAACTATAACACAAGTGGATGATCACAAGTGGGCCCAGCGCCAGCTGCCGCCCGGTCTGGTCCACTAAAGTTTTGCCACTCATTTGTTGGAGTTATAACTCCAGGTCAGTGAAAAGAGAACAATTATATTAACCCCGGGATCTACTAATAACTTTTTATCTCCCGGTGAATCGAATAAAATCATTGTTGTGATGCGGATTTTATTGAGAAAAATTCATGAGTTCATACACATCCAAATATTTTCACATTTCGCACTAAGTCCAAATATGCCTTTTCTAGGGGAAGCAATTTGATGGTGCTAGGGATATGAACCCGAAGCCGTTTCATCCCCACAAACAATTTGACTGCGGGGATTTGGAAAGAGATTCATCTCCATCCTATTAACAATAGTTAGTTCAATTTTGTGCGTGCCATTTTGAAAATTCCCTAAACCACATTGTGTTACAAAAAATACTAATCTTATCGGATTAGTACAATACTAATCTTATCGGTGAACCAGAAGATTGATTGAATTTCAACTTCAAATAGTACAAAAAATGCTCAAACAAGAGGCATGTTATGCAAGATTCCGTCGAAAAATTCAACGATCAGGGATGGCAAAGTGCAAGTAGAACCCAGTTTAGATGACAAAATATAAACCAACAAAAAATTAGCTTCCAAAGTGCTAAAATCGCAATAATTTGGATGCCAAGTTGTTTTTCCCCAAATAAAATTTATTCATCATACATACTTACATAGTACCTAATCAAATAACTCCGTCTTATTAACAAATAGTGCTAACTTCTACATCACTTGACCTTTGATTCCTAACATATATTGTTATATATTTACACAATTAACTGCACCAGAAGCAACTCAAGTATCCAGTCTACATCTTGAATGATGTTCATCTTCTATTTCAATAAATACGCTTCTCATCAATTAATTAAAAAAAACGAACAACGAAATTAAAATAGAGAATCCAAACTTCGTTCAATCAACTTAAGCAGTAGCCAGCATGAGCCGCGCGCGTGAGGCGCTATACCATTGTGTGTAGCAAGCGCGGAGGTTAGGCCAGTCGGAGGCGGGGCAATGGGTGAAGTGGTGGAGCCAAAGCGACAAAACACATTCTTGCTCATCCTCTTCCCTCAAAGTCAATATTATCTCTTCCAATATCCTCTCCAGTTCTGCCCTTTCCCCCATGCTTAGAATTGGTGCATCCGTGCCGTTGTTCGCGCGACACAGCAGTGGTAGCCACGACATGAGCAATTTCATCTTGGTTTGCCGAATATGATGTTGCTATAAGGGCTTGCTCGTTTTTTGATCTTCGTCTTCTTGTTCTTCGTTGCCCATTTCTTGTGCTTGCTTAATCAAGAATGCTGTGTAAAAGGGATTTAATGGAAGATTGGTTAGTAATGGTGGCAAGTTTATGAGAATGCTTAATAGCTAGATAGTTAGTTCTCAAAAAACATCCAGGGAACAACAACAATTCAAGGGAAAACAGTTATGTTTGACAAAAGGCCGAACAGAGAAAATATTCCAAAAGCCCTTTGTAGAAATATTACAATTACCACTTTAAAACAATCAAATCTCATGGGCTTTTGCAATTTCAAAGAATTCTAAGATTTTTTGGTAATTAGTCCAAATCTCAGGGATGTTTTTGTAATTATCCCTTATATAATTGTCTGAAGGAGTTAATCAATCAAACAATTTATTACTTCAAGAATATAGGGGTGGCCACGGTTCCGGAACCGCCGATTCAGGTTCCTCATTTTGGAGGAACCGGAACCGTGGCCTCACACAGTTACGGTTTCAAAATCGGAACCGACGATTACGGTTTCAAACCCAGTTCCTCTACGGTTCTGGTTCCGTTTTTAACCAGAACCGATTGTTTATTTTTTGATAATTTTTGATTTCTTTTAAATAGTTGATAAATTTCAATTATAAAAAAAGGGAAAAGAACGAAAAAGAGTTTGACTTAATATTCAATTAAGTTTTGTAATTATTACTTAATATTAATAATAATATTAAACTGCATATATATACTAAGGAGGAGAAATCAAAATTCACGTAATTCACTTACAACATTTAGTTTAAAACGTGTCTCATGTGATTACGAATATAAAACATCATAATAAATATTTAACATATCTTCTAGCATATTTTTACCCAAGAAAAATAAAAATCGTCAGTTGTAACCTCAAAACTGGCGGTTTTAACCATCGGTTCCACCACAGTTTCATCAACGGTTAAAACCGTCGATTCCACCGGTTCCGGTTTTGGAACCGTTAACCACGGTTCCGGTTTTAATTTAAAACCCAATTTTCGGTTCCATTTGGCCACCCCTACAATAATGAGTTAGAATATTAATGACACCCAAAAAAAATATCTATTTACCTGAGGCCTTAACTAGATTGCCCTGGAGTCGCGGCTCAGCCGATAAACCAAGCCAAGCCAAGTTCGAAGCAGAGGCCCACTTACAAACAGCTTCTTCCACACAGCCAGACGCCGCCATCTTCTGAGCCAGCCACAGCACCTCTGCAGCCAGCTTCTCAGCCGAGCTCCCCGATCGGCTCATTTCTCTCCTCGACTTGGCGTATCGCCACGCCGCTCGTCCATAATACCTAACCCCCTTTACTAAGCGGCTTGCCCTATTGGAAATATGAAAATCGCTCGCCGCCACATCTCCGCCAAAATCACCGCCGCTCCTCCGCCCCTGCTCCACCACGGCGGCTTCGATCTGGCTCAGCGACCTCGAAAAAGCCGCCGAGAGTACGGCGCAGTTAACTTCCCTCAAGGCTCGATTACCCTCGAGTAAATTCTCGTCGATTAGCTTCTCGGCCAATGACCTAACCACTTCGTATTTTCTAGAACTCACTGGAATATCATTCATTATCAGCAATAGCTGCGAGAGAGCCCTGGAAACACCGGAGTCGCCGCCGCCGATGGACGCGGAATAGGTATCATCTCTCGTGGACTTCGAATTTTCCGATTCCTTACAGGGGTCAGAAAGGAGAAGAAATAAGGCAAAAGGCTGAGAAAGAAGAGAAAAAGCGAGACAAGTAAATAACGTATTGTTTCAAGAAGCTTGTATTTTTGGGAGAAGTAAAGCAGGGATTTATCGGCATGGATGAAAATTGAGGTTAGCAAATTTCTCAGCAGCAGAGGAGCTATGGCGGAAGGTGAATTTTCCATTATGAATACGAATAACACCTCTCTTTTTCTTTTTCTTTTTCTTCTTTTTTATGCCTTCTACGGTCTAAATATATTCTGAAATCGGAGTTATTACTTATTTCATTATCATATATGGGAAAACTGATTTAAAGAATTGATAGCTATATGTTCATAATGGTTTTAAAAAAAAAAGGCTATTTTTCAAGATAAATTACAGCCAGGGCGGAGCTGAGCTAGACATTTTATTTTTGAAATTTAAATCAATAAAAAATAAATATTTAAATATCAAAAAATAATATTTAAAAATAAAATACATATGTAGTATGTAGATTTTGAAAAATTTGGGGGGGCTAAAGCCCCCTCATATGACCAAAAGGATACTCCCTTGATTACAGCATGTCTATTATGAGACGGCATGAGATCATGATACATTTAATGTAACAAGTGATATTTCTAAATACATTAATTTAAGTGTACTTGAATCTTGAACAAGCACCATTTTTCACAATAAAAGTATCAATTTTTATATTAAAGGTCTCACGACCGTCTCACATAAATTTTTGCGAATAAATTAATAAAATATAAATTGAGACAAAATTTTCCAAAATAATAGAAAGGGTAATGAGGACAAAATAGTGGCAAGTAGCAATAACATTAATGAGTAGAAAAGTCGTAAATTAGTATATAGGTGGGAAATTGGGACCGTAGAAAAAAGTATGGAAAGTTGTTCATAGGTTATGCGTGACCTCATACGCGTTGTGTGATAGTGATATCGATATCGTCACGTCAATTGCCACCGATGGTTTCAAGTAAATTAAAGTAGTAGTAAATATATACAATATCTTTGTAAATATCAATGTTGTAAAAAAAGAGACTAAAGCTAGCGAAACTTTGGTGGGATTAGGCGAGACCGGACGGCTAGATAGAGCCTAATCGAAAAAAAAAAAACGTGGCGGCAAAAGGAACCCAAGCGCTAAGTAGGGACTAATCAAGACTAAGTGAGGATTTTTACAATCGATGTAAATATTAGGGAGTGCTTGCGTGTGAATGATTTTTTTATCTCTTTTGCTTTTTGGACAAAATTTTGCATGAATATGTGATTGGTTGTGAAAAATTCAAAAAATACACGATTTATTTTTCTCATTTTTGAAATCATCAATCACATCCATTTTAAATTTACACAAAAAAGATATTACATCAACTATCATTATTATACAATCACATCACAAATACATTGTTCACTCTCTCTTATTTTCCAAATCATCACTAAAAAAACTATCACATCAACTATCATCATCACATTTTCATCTAAGAGCAACCACAATGGTGGTTGCAAGATCAATTTTTTTTGTGGGCCCTTGTTCGCCTTATTATTTTTAGCTTCACCGCAAGTGTACGGTGTACGCTATAGAATAGGGTGATAAGGTCGTATCCACGGGAGACTAATAAATTAATATGCTAAGTATTGATCCAGAATGTCTTATTTTTATTTAGACGATCGAAATTTGATGATTGTTGTATTGAGATTAAGACAATTTAAATCACTAAAACACAAGATTACGATAACTCAAATGAAAGAAGTATCAAGATAATGTAATGGATTTTCGAGTTAAGGTTTCGATTAATAATCCTCTTGTTGTCCGGTTTAATCAAGCCACGTTATTATCAATATTCCTATAAGACGATCACAAAGCTATTTTATCCTCCTCTCGAGATGCATATAAAATGTAGATTGAAATACTTACGCTTAGCATCTCTACTCAACATAAAGCATTCAACTCCCAAAAGCACAAAAGATCAAATATCCTCACAAATATTTACAAACCTCTCGATTCATGCAAATATTTGTGTTGAGTATTCAAGATCTAATATTGAAACTCATCTCTCGAATTATGAATCAATATATCAAACAAGTTAAATCATTGATCGAGGATAAAACAAGAATAAGCTCAAAATACTCAAATAAAGGCTTCAAGATAATAACTTCAACTAAGAATTAAAACATCCAACAAGAGGTCATTAATCTACTTCCAAAACCCTAAATCTCTCAGAGTTTAGCTACACATGATTAAACAACTTATACACAAAGTGTTCAAAGTCATTACAAATGAAAATGAAAGATTGAAACTAAAAGAGAAGCAAGAAAACTTAGGAACGTCGACAATCTCTCGATATATCTCCGATTCTTCAAGCTCCGATGCAACCCGATTATCTCCTTGATATCCTCCTTCAAGAGTTGACTCTTGTCTTGTGTTGTAGATCCCAAAAATGCGAGAATGTCCTTGTGTGCGCCCAAAAAGCCTTTTTATACCCACCATCAAGTTTAGGGCTTAATCTTTGCAGTTATGGGATTCAAGTACAGACGCACGGTGGTGCGCCCACGCACGAGTTACCCGTGCGCCACCCCTTGGAATAACCCAACTCTCTGTAGGGCACACGGGTGGTGCGTCGAGCACGGCCTACCCGTGCGCCACTCCGGTGAAATAATTCGATCCTCGTAGACGCACGGGTGGTGCGCCCATGCACGTGGGCTACCCGTGCGCCATGTTGCGCTCGATAATCCATATACGAGGGGTGCGGGTGGTGTCTTGAGGCACGCCCAACCCGTGTGCCCCTGTCTTTTTTAAAGTAAACGCTCAACTTTCGCTCTTTTAGGCTTCACTTTTCGTATATCCACTCAATTCTCCGTGTTTCCACTTTGCTTTCCTCGCATTCGTATTCAATTAGCTTCAAATATCATGAAATTCCTACAAAATAAGCAAAGTGTAATATCTTTTCCACAAGGAGTGAATATGTAACATTTAACGCGAGTATATGCATGTTTACTCATCATTATAACTCGAAATACGCCTCAAAATACATGCAAAACTCACGCCTATCAAAATCCCCCAAACTTAAAATCGTTGACCGCCCGATCAACAATATTTAGAACACGATAAAGCATAACGGGAGATAAAGATAACAGTAGCGCACACATAGAATCCACAAGAAAATCCATATTGTTCGTCATGAATGTTGAGTACAACTCAATCAAGCCTCAAATATCTAATCAAAGAACACGCCAAATAAAACAAAGTGAAATGCTCAATTCCAACTCTCGAAGTTAAGTGTATACTCATCTCACGAGGATATAGGACGTGTTTACGCTCAAATCAATTCGATGTCGCAAAATTGCCATAGGCTTGCAATTCGTCTCATATCTCCGCCACTAAAGTGTATGCAATTTGTGAATCAGAAAGGACTTTCTCATTTGGTTGTAATGAAGGCTCTTTGGTTTGGGTAGGAAATTTTGGATAAAGTGACTCAAACTCGAGTATATAGACCAATGAGCATATCAATCATTTTCATTACAATCTCATATGCTCTCCAATCATCCCTCATTTTTATCAACTTCATTTATCTCCATTTCCTTTCTTTCTTTTGAGAATCGCCTCCATTCACAATCCTTCGCCCCCCAAGTTTATCAACTTCATTTTTTTTTTCATTTGTGCATTTTCAACACTTCTTTTTTTTTAAACTCCTTTTCTTTCTTTTTTTTTTGTTCCATTTAACCAAGTACGCCCAAGTATCTTATTTTTCAATTTCCACTCATTCAACCTCGTTCATTCCCCTTTTACTCAACGTTATACACTCGAGTTTAAAGTGATGGATATATATTAAGATCAAGGGTTAAATTTTGTGGTTATCAAAGAAATAGGTTATAGGCTCAACTTGGCTAACTAGGAGTTTTCAACATTTTTAGGTAGGCAAAAGGCTTGAAAGGCTAGGAAAGATGGCCTTTAATCACATTCACAATTCACATACACATGTGGCCTCGAGAGATACCCAAGCAAGTTCTAGAATTCGACAACACGAATGATACCCTTAATCACAACAAGATCGCAAGATATAAGCGAGAAAGGCTCAAAGCTCACAAAGCTTGTCAAAATGTAATTCAAAGCATCACACCAAGTTTTTCTTATTAGCATGCTCAAAGTTATCTATTCAAGGCTCAATCAATTCATAACCAACATCCAATCCCAACAATATGAATTCTCAATCAACACACAAACAACAAGTTGCAACATGCTTGGTCAACACACTCTCTAACCACTACGAAAGCAATAGACGTGCTAAAGCTATAAACATGCTCTAATGCAAATGCAACCTAGAATGCTCTAATGCAACTATATGAAAACACAAAATGCATGATTAATTTTTTTTTTTTCGTATCCACACTTTTCATGTATTAAAATGCTATCTCTCCCCCCAAACTTGAATGAAATTATAGTGTCTAAGGGGAAAAATAGAATTTCAATAACAAAAAGTGGGGATATACGAATCATTCGGCGGCGGTGGTGGGAAGTGGCTTGAGAAATATGCCACATTTGTATTTGTTGGAGCACTTGTCACGTCTCTCTAACGCCGCTCGGATCGCTCATTTGAACGCGAGAAAATCAGCCCTATGTTGAAACACACAAAAAAAATACAACAAAAACACACAAATCACACTCATTAATAAAAACACGCATGTCAAATCACTCAAATCACACAACTTTGAAACTGAACACACACAAAAATGAAAGTCACACGAAAAAGCGTTGGTTGCCTCCCAACAAGCGCTATATTTAACGTCTTTAGCTTGGACTTTGTTTTGTTAAATTACGGGTCACGCAAGGTGGTGGATGTCACCTCTCTCTTGATTCCCGGTGGAAATAGTGCTTAATCCGTTGGCCGTTTACCATGAAAGTCTCGCTTCTTCTTTTGTTAACAATTCTACAATCCCAGGTGGATTCAACACTTTCTTTATCACGAATGGCCCCGACCACTTAGACTTGAGTTTTCCGGGAAAAATTTAAGGCGTGAATTGTATAGAGCAGACAGGGTTCCCTTAAAAACTCTCTTTTCTTGATCATCTTATCATGCCACCTCTTGGTTCTTTCCTTGTAAATTCGGGAATTTTCGTAAGCTTCATCCCTAATTCTTCCATCCGATTCAAATGGAGTAACCTTTCCTCAGAACTCGAAAATCCGATTCGGTTTCTTAACCGCCCAAAATGCTTTGTGCTCCAATTCTACCGGCAAATGGCACGACTTACCAAAGACAAGTTGATATGGAGATGTGCCCAACGGTGATCTTATATGCGATCCGGTATGCCCACAGAGCATCATCCAATTTTAACGCCCAATCCTTTCGGTTGATGTTTACCGTCTTTTCAAGGATTTGTTTGATCTCCTGTTAGCCACTTCGCTTGTCCATTGGCTTGTGGATGATATGCCAATGCAACTTTATGTTTGACTCCATATTTTGCCAACAAGTTGCTCATCAATTTATTTACAAAATGCGACCCTCCATCACTAATTAAAGCTCTTGGAGTGCCGAATCTAGTAAAGATGTTTTTCTTAAGGAAGCGCATTACAACTTGAGCATCATTTGTTTTGGAAGGAATCGTCTCTACCCAACGGGATACATACTCCACTGCAAGTAGAATATATTGATATCCCGAAGATGATGGAAACGGGCCCATAAAATCAATCCCCCACACATTGAACAACTCCACTTCAATTACATTGGTCATTGGCATCTCGTGCTTCCTTGAAATATTTCCCATTCGCTGACACCTGTCACATTGTTGCACAAACAAATAACAATCATTAAATAAAGTGGGCCAATATAGCCCACTTTGCAATACCTTCGCATTTTGCGGTGCGCGTGGGACCAAAATGTCCGCCGGATGGTGAAGAGTGACACTGTTGTAGGACTCCTCCCATTGTTCTCGAGGTATGCATCTCCTTATGATTTTATCCGCGCACCTCTTAAAGAGTAGGGGTCATCCCACATGTAGAACTTTACATCATGTAAGAATTTCTTCTTTTGATACGGTGATAGATCCGGAGGTAAAACTCCTAAGAGCAAGTAGTTTACAAAGTCCGCATACCATGGGAACTTTGCCTCAAGCATGAGTAATCTTTCATCGTGAAACTCTTTGATCAATCCCGCACCTCCTTTTACTCCCTCTTGATTTTCTAATCGAGACGGATGGTCCGCTACCACGTTTCGCATCCCTTCCGGTTCTTGATTTCCACATCAAACTCTCGCAATAATAAGATCCGTTGAATCAACCTCGGTTTCGCGATCCTTCTTGTCAAAGAGGTATTTTATAGCCGCATGGTCGGTGTATAATCGTCTTTGTCCCGATCAAGTAAGATCGAATTTATCGAATGCGAAAACAATCGCCAACATTTCTTTTTCGGTTGTGGTATAATTCTGCTTTAATCGGCCCAACGTTCGACTTGCATAGTAAATGGATCGGAACAATTTTTCCCTCTTTTGACCGAGAAACCCCAACCGCATAGTCGCTTGCATCACACATTAGCTCAAATGGTTGACTCCAATGGGGGCGCAGTATAGGTGCGTTACCAATGTTGTCTTCAACGTTTGAACGCCGCAAACATTCATTGGAAAAAATGAAAGATCTTTTTTAAAGAATCGGCTCGAGGGCTTAGAAATTTTAGAAAAGTCACGGATAAACCTTCTGTCAGAAAATCCGGCATGGCAAGAAGCTCCGAATGGCTTTTTCGTTTGTATGAGGTGGTAACTTCTCAATTGCTACAATTTTTGCCCGATCAACTTCCAAACCTGCGAAGAAGAGACTCGATGACCAAGTACAATGCCATCGCGCACCATAAAATGACACTTTTCCCAATTTAGTACTAGATTGGTCTATTCACATCGCCGCAAAACTAGGGAAAGATTGTGAAGACAATTATCAAAAGTTAATCACCAAACACAGAGAAATCGTCCATAAACACCCCATAACTTTTTCAATAAGATCGTGAAATATAGCCATCATACAACGTTGGAAAGTAGCAGTGCATTACATAAACCAAATGGCATGCGATTTAAATGCAAATGTGCCATACGGACATGTAAATGTTGTTTTTCTCTTGGTCTTCGGCGCAATCATGATTTGATTGTACCGGAATAACCATCTAAAAAGCAATAATAATCATAACCGCAAGACGATCCAACATCATATCGATAAAGGGGAGGGGGAAGTGATCTTTTCGAGTGGCATCATTAAATTTTCTATAATCAATACATATTCGCCACCCAGAACAATTCTAGTAGCAATTTGTTCCTCATTTTCATTTTTCACCTTTATTCCCCCTTTTTCGGTACCACTTGTACCGGACTCACCCATGAGCTGTCAGATATCGCATAAATGATATCGACATCCAACCATTTCAACACTTCCTTCCTAACCCCATCTTGCATAATATGGTTTAGTCGTCTTTGGTTTTGCACTTTGATGGTTTATAAACATCTTCCATCCGAATTTTATGCATCACAATGGATGGACTTATGCCTTTTAAATCGCTTATAGACCATCCTAGTGCCGACTTATGTTTTCGTAAAACCCTTAACAGTTTATCAAGTTGAGTAGGAGTGAGAAGAGATGAAACGACACGGATTTGCGTTATTTGCTCCAAGGAATGCATATTTGAGGTGTTCGAGGTAATTGCTTGAGTTCCGAGTCGGTGTTGGTATTTCAAAGATCACGCACGGCCGCCCATGCGCTGCAAGACGGCCGTGCGCTCTTAGAGCTCGGCGAATCTCTCTCGCATCACGCACGGGCCGCCGTGCGTGGATACATGGGTGGTGCGTTCGCAAGTTCGTCTCCCTTATTTCTGTCCTTGCGTTTCGCCTCGTGCGCTTATTAGGTAGTTCCCGCATATGATCTAAAGCACAAACATAGTCGTACAAATCTTGGTATCAAAATCAAGTACAACACTCGACATTGAGCACGAGTGGGTTAGACCAAATTCCAAACCATCTCGTAGACAATGTATGATCAACATAATCCTCAATGCATGAACTAACTATATCCAAAAATTTACAACTCTCTACCGAATCATGAAATTTCATTGCTTTATATATAGAAAATAAAACATGCTCATCATTAACACGTAATGTGAGCTCACCTTTTGCACGTCTATTAAGGCCTTAATTGCTAAGAAAGGGCGCCCAAGTATCGGTGGAACGCGTCTCGATCTTTTTCCATATCAATACCAAGAAATCCACGGGGAATATAAATTTATCAACGTTTACCAAGACGTCTTCAATAATTCCCCTCGATACGTAAGTGATCGGCCGCAAGTTGCAATGTCACCGTAGTTGGTTTCACGCCGCTTTAATCCAAGTTTCGAAAATGGACAAAGGCATCAAATTAATACTTGCCCCTAAATCACATAACGCTTTATTAAAGAAATTACCACCAATAGCTGAGGATAGTGAAACTCCCCGGATCTTTCGATTTTGTGGTAGCTTCCTTCGATAATTGCACTACATTCTTCCGTCAAATTCACCGTTTCAAAGCTTGTCATCTTCCGCTTTTTGACATAACATCCTTAAGAAATTTCGCATAGTTCGGCATCTATTCTAGTGCGTCTCGCAAAAGGAATGTTAATGTGCAATTTCTTAAATATATTAAGGAATTTGGCAAATTGATCATCAAGCTTTTTCTTTTGAAATCTTTGAGGAAAGGGAAGAGATATAGTGCAACTTAGATATGTTCGAGCTAGATGATGATTTTTGCTTTTCGGCCCCTGTTTGTTCCGCCTCTTTGTTCTCTTCTCTTTCCTATTTTCTTCAATATCATCCTTCATCACGGATTCTCCTGCTCCGCCTAGATGCTTCATCCGACGTTCGGACTCCCGCATTTTTCTTTAGGCCCCTCATATGCCGTACCGCATTTCAGTAAATGAATTGCTTTGCATTGTTCTCAGGATTCATTTCAGATTACTCGAAATTGACCCTTTTGATGTTGACCACCCACAATTGTAGCCAATTGACCCATTTGATTCTCAGATTCTTTATCGAGCTTGCCACTTGTTGTTCTAACTTATCCATCCGAAGATCTTGCTTAGCGGCGCTCCTCGTGTCATTCATGAAAACATTAGATTGATTTATGAAAGAGGTGAGTGCATCTTCCAACGACGATTTGCCTTTCCCATTACCGCCTCCACTTGAAGCATTAAATTCGGCGGAGGTTGTAACACATTCTTTGTATTTGCATAGGAAAAATTTTCATGATTTCTCAACCCTGGATGGTAGTGCGTTGGGTTTGAATTATTAGGAAATTGCTTTGAAATTCCGGTTATTCACATAATTTACCTCTTCCATCGGATATAGAAGAGCTTCACTACCCGTGCTCGTGTCGCTTCTTAGCCCAGCCCTTCGTAAATACACTCAATTGAGTTGTCAAAGCCGCTAATTGTGCCGTCAATGTTTTAATTGGAGTGCGAATCCGAGATTTCGCTACTCGTTGTACATTGGATCTTTCAGGATGGCCACGTAATCTGCTTCATGGCCATTTCGTCAAGAAGATTGAAGGCATCTTGTGGAAACCTTGCCAACAATGCTCCTCCCATTGCGGCAGATCTACAAAGGCCCTCGTTTGTCCCATTAAACCATTGAGAAGAAGATAATCGTTGATCCTCCGAAACCCATGTTGTGGACATCTACGTAACAAATCCCGAAACCTTTCCCAAGCCTCATACAAAGGCTGGGTCGAATCGTCGGAATTGAGTAATCTCGCTTTTTGAGCCGCAAAGTTTTGCTCGGTGGAAAGAATTTAAACAAGAACTTTTTCGATTCATTCCCATGTGCTTACATCGCCTTTGCGTACAAAGTACCTAACCAATTTCTCGCCTTTATCCCTTAAAGAGAATGGGAATAAGGCGCGATCTTACGGGCGTCATCCGAGACTCCGTTCATTTTGATCGTATTGCATATTTGGATAAAATGCGCAAGGTGAGAGTTAGGATCTTGATTTGCAAACCCCAAATCGATTCTCGTTGCACCATATTGATTAGTGCGGTTTGAGCTCGAAGTTGTTGGCATTGATAGGAATATGGGCAATACCACCGTAATTACGATTCGTGTGGTCGAAAGTAATCACGAATGGCTTGTTGTTGAACCGGTATCAGAACTCGTTTCCACCATTGTTTGGCGGTATTGGTAACTCATTCAAATCCCTCATTATCGGATTGTGTTGTCTTTCGGCCCCGCCTAGTGGCAAAGACCGATT
The DNA here is from genome assembly GCA_016081115.2 of Rehmannia glutinosa. Lineage (NCBI taxonomy): Eukaryota > Viridiplantae > Streptophyta > Magnoliopsida > Lamiales > Orobanchaceae > Rehmannia > Rehmannia glutinosa. The sequence goes on from CM071929.1 coordinate 44,626,365, forward strand.
CTCCTCGCGAAAGCCTCAACTTCCGGTATGAGCGATATTAAGTCCCCCGCCTTTAGAGCGCGTGTTCATGCACTACCCGGACCAAACTAAAAGAAACAAGTCAAATAATGTGGAATTAAAGTCACACTAAAACAAAATAAATAATAAAAAAAATGTCTAAACTAAGAATAATTCTATCTATCGCAATATTAGCACCATAAATTGTATTAGTCCCCAAGAACGCACACAAAAACTTGTTCGTCCCATTATTTTTAGCTTCACAAAGTGTACGATTGTACGCTATAGAATAAGTGGCAAGGTCGTATCCACGGAGACTAATAAATTAATATGTTAAGTATTGATCCAAGATAGTCTTATTTTTATTTAGACGATCGAATTTGATGATTGTTGTATTGAGATTAAGACAATTTAAATCACTAAAACACAAGATTACGATAACTCAAATGAAAGAAGTATCAAGATAATGTAATGGATTTCCGAGTTAAGGTTTCGATTAATAATCCTCTTGTTGTCCTGGTTTAATCAAGCCACGTTATTATCAATATTCCTATAAGCGATCACAAAGCTATTTTATCCTCCTCTCGAGATGCATATAAATTGTAGATTGAAATACTTACGCTAGCATCTCTACTCAACATAAAGCATTCAACTCCCAAAAGCACAAAAGATCAATTATCCTCACAAATATTTACAAACCTCTCGATTCATGCAAATATTTGTGTCGAGTATTCAAGATCTAATATTGAAACTCATCCCTCGAATTATGAATCAATATATCAAACAAGTTAAATCATTGATCAAGTGATAAAACAAGAATAAGCTCAAAATACTCAAATAGGCTTCAAGATAATAACTTCAACTAAGAATTAAAACATCCAACAAGAGGTCATTAATATACTTCCAAAACCCGGAAATCTCTAGAGTTTAGCTACACGTGATTAAACAACTTATACAAAAAGTGTTCAAAGTCATTACAAATGAAAATGAAAGATTGAAACTAAAAGAAAAGCAAGAAAACTTAGGAACGTCGACAATCTCTCGATATATCTCCGTTCTTCAAGCTCCGATGCAACTCGATTATCTCCTTGATATCCTCCTTCAAGAGTTGACTCTTGTCTTGTGTTGTAGATCCCAAAAATGCCGAGAATGTCCTTGTGTGCGCCCCCAAAAAGCTTTTTATACCCACCATCAAGTTTAGGGCTTAATGTCATAGATTATGGGATTCAGTAGCAGACGCACGGGTGGTGCGCCCACGCACGGGTTACCCGTGCGCCACCTCTTTGGAATAACCCAACTCGTAGGGCGCACGGGTGGTGCGTCGAGCACGGCCTACCCGTGCGCCACTCCGGTGAAATAATCCGATCTCTTCAGTAAGACGCACGGGTGGTGCGCCCATGTATGGGCTGCTGCGCCGCTATGTCAGAAGCTCCATAATCCTTATACGGGGGTGCACGGGTGGTGTCTTGAGGCACGCCCAACCCGTGTGCCCCTGTCTTTTCCGTAAACGCTCAACTTTCGCTCTTTTAGGCTTCACTTTTCGTATATCCACTCAATTCTCCGTGTTTCCACTTTGCTTTCCTCGCATTCGTATTCAATTAGCTTCAAATATCATGAAATTCCTACAAAATAAGCAAAGTGTAATATCTTTCCACAAGGAGTGAATATGTAACATTTAACGCGAGTATATGCATGTTTACTCATCATTATAGCTCGAAATACGCCTCAAAATACATGCAAAACTCACGCCTATCAGCCCTGCAGTGCCACATCTACAAAACATGAACTTGAACTAAATCATCTTCTACCTTCCACAATGGTAAGTTCAAGTTCATGGTTCAAAATGGGTCCCACTATCAAATTGAGTTTTTTTAATATGTATTTTATTGTCATTTTTTGTATAATTCAATAAAAACACCAATAAAGTAAGTATATTATTTTCATAATTATAGCAGACTATGAAAAAATTTAAGACAAATCATAAAATCTTTGTTAAAATAAAGAGTAATACAATAACACTTGAAAGAGTACAATTTAATTAAGAACATAGAGAATTTGAAAGTAAAAGAAGTAAAAAAAAAGTTAAACAGTCTAAAAAATGACTGTTTATTGCTGCAATTTTTTCAAAGTTTTTCTGCCAAATATTACCCCTTAAAATCAAACCATTTTAATTAAAAAAACATGAAAACAAAAACCTCTGTAAAAATGGTAAAATATGAATTTGATTACAAAACTACCGTTTAAAAATTTAGGAAAAATGGAAAAAGGAGTCTTTTGCAAGGAAAATGGCCCCTCCCATATGCAATTAATTCCCCGGCCAAATGACAGTTGATGTGATGTTTTTTTTAGAGAGAATTGTGATTGGATATGAGAAATATTTTTTTTTGGATGTGATGTTTGTATTTAAATATTGTAGAAAAACCTATTGTTGAATCCAATGTCATTATAAAGGCTAATTTATTAAACTAAAGCTATTTAAAAATCTAATTACCCAAATAATGCCAAAAACAGAAAATTTAATATATGAGGTGAAAACAGACGTGTAATATTTGTTTTCTCAATTTTTATTTTTTTTTTATAAAATTTGGAGAAAACAGAGTGTTTTTCTTTTTTTTCGAAAAATTAAAAAAAAAAGCAGAATTTTTAATTGAATTAATTTTCAGTTATAATTTCGATTTTAAAGATTATTTTCAAATTCACAATTATAGATTATTTTTTAATAAATTTTCAGAAATGATTTTATATTTAAAAAATTAATTTAATTGAATTTTACTTTATAAATTGCAAATACATACTCCATTTTTCGGATAAGTGTAACTGATTTTTGCTCAAAATTCAAAAAACTGCTTCAATTTAAAATGATTTTAAAAACACAACTGGATTAGCAAAACATCAATTGCCTTACAACTGAAATCTGAATCATAAATTGAGTAAGCGTGGTTTAGGTTTTATTATGTAACCCAATTGTAATACAGTTGATGTTTTCTATTCCAGTTGTGTTTTAAATTCATTCTAAATTGAAGCATTTTATCAAATTTTGAGCAAAAAATAGTTACACTTATCCGAAAAATGGTGTATATATTTTCAAATTTGTAAAGTAAAAATTTAGTTAAACTAATTTTTTTAAAATCAAAATTATAACTGAAAATTAATTCAATTAAAAAATCTGTTTTCTCAAAATTTCATAAAAAATTTTGAGAAAACAGAGGTCATATATTAATTTTTTTGTTTTTGGCATTATTTGGGTAATTAGATTTTTAAATAGTTTTATTTTAATAAATTACCCCATTATAATTATAACTTACAAGTGTATGATTATGGCAAAAGAATTTTCAACAGGTATGCATCGTTAATTGTGAGTGTATATAAGGACATTTTTATATTTAATTAATAATTATAAAAGGTAATATGAATTATGTGTCAGTAGCATTCAAATAAAAATTTCGGCTAGCAGCATTGAAAAATGTGAAAAGACAATTCAATGTGACAAAAGAAAGGTTCACAGAGCTGTCAGAAAAGTGAGATTAAAATATCAAAAACAGTAAAATCTAGTGGGTGGCTATAGTTGTAATTCCCTAAAAAACTTAGTGTGCCCATATCCATTCACAGACTCTGTGCATTTTCGTCCATCTAGCGAGTTTTTTTCATTTTCTGCCCACATCCAATCGCGGCCTAAAACTTTAAACCCCCCTCCCCTTCCTCCCCATCCCTAGCTGGCCGCCCTTCCTCCTCTCCTCCCTCCTTCTTTCTCCTCCTCCCCTTATCCCCTCCCCCAACCATGTTTCACATGGAGGCCAATGAAGGCATATCTTTTGTGTTATCCGGAGGTGATCGGATTCTCCGATCGAGAGTGGAGGCAAGTCGGAGGTCGGAGCTACAAAGAGAAGAGTTGGAGCCGGGTAGGTGATGGGTTGCGGTTGAAGATCGGGTGAGGGAGAGGCTTTTTTCATTTCTTTTTTCGATTTTCTATTTTTTTTCTGTTTTTTTTTAGTCTTTATTTTACCGGTTGATTTGCGAAACTCGTAGTCATCGTTATTTTCGTCTTGCGGTCGTGAAGTAGTTCGCCCGGATTTGTTCAAGTTGGGTAGTCTCCCTTGAGGAGTGCCTTAGTCCTCCTTTCGGAGGTGGTTTAGTTTTCTTTTGTTTTGTGTTTTTTTTTTTTGGTTGTTTCTTGTTTTGCTCCATCGATTTACGGTGGTTTTACCTCTCGTACGGAGTTCTCCCCTTGACATGTATTAATGTATGTATGTTCAAGGTGACCATTTTGTCAGTTGACAATGTAAGTTTTGTTTTGTTAATGTATAAAATTTCTATCGTTTCGGGAAAAAAAAAACTTTTAATTTGAACCCCAAAAGATGAACTCTCTCACAACGCGGACGCCGAAGTTCAAGTTCAATAACTTGAACTTGAACTCACCCATTTTGGGTGCCCTAATATCCAATCACACTCCCAAAATTTATTCTCATTTTTTGAAATAATTTTTTTCACACTATTCTCTTTAAAAGTAAAAAAAAAAAAAAGTGGAACAAAAGGTCAAGCAACCACTTCATTTTGAACGTGACAATGATATAATTATAAGGTGAGATAAAAGTAAATACCGTGGCATTATTTCAGTGAACCGCAAATGTAAAAAGAAAAAAAAAACGTATAGTGAGAAGGGAAGGCAAATGAACAAAATTGAATTTAATTCAGAATGCACGTATTCCCATCATATATTTTGAAATAAATATTTACAAGATATACTTTGATTTTTCTCACTGTAATGGAATATTTACCTGTACTCCAAGCAATCAAAACTAAATAAATCTCATATAAATTATAATAGAAAATGAAAAAAATAATGATCCGTGTAAAACTGTACATTGGTAAAAGAAAATGTGTGCTACCAGAAAATGAATGAAAGAATCACATGTATAAAATATATCTTCAATGTGTGAGAGGACGGGTCAAGGGCTGCCCCAGAAAAGAGACTTGTGTCTAGATGAGCTAGAACCAACAAGAAATGATTTTAAATGCTTCGCAAATTCCCTTGGCTTCTCAATGTTCATAGCATGTCCTGCATTCTTTATTATTTCTAATTTCGCATTATCTCCTACGTGCCTGCAAAATCAAATCACCCATTATTATAACATATTTAGTCACAAATTTTACTATTCACCTACTCACACACGTCCAGTTACTAACCATTATCACATTTGCATCTTATGGATATTTACTCACTTTAAAATTCATCATTCTTTCGTTAAAAATTTTTTAAGTGCTATTCTCTAGCACGAAAAAAAAAAGATGAAATGATATCCAATCAACCCTAACATTCTTATTTTCAAAGAATCAAATCAATCACATAAACGATGTCAAAATACTTGTCATGTTATTGGGCAATGTCTTACTACATTTGTAGAAGTTTCCTTACCTTTTGAGCCTGTGCCCCAGCTCCAATGGAAATATTTTGTCCTGCTCTCCCCATATTATCAATGTGGGCTGTTATAGAACAAAATTATGTGGGCATTTTTGTATTTAAGTTAATAGCGCTTTAAAGAATAAATAGAACCAGAAAGGTACCTGCTCAAGCTTAGGAATCTTGGAAAGCTGCCTGTCTTTGATTAAAGCTTGAATAAGTTCCCTTTTCTGTGCCACGTGATCTGTACAGAATACCTGCCCACAAAACAAAATGATCATTTACTGAAACCATGTTTCATACTTGAACACTGAATTTTTGTAAAAATGAAAAATATTGAATTAAATTTTTAATTTAATTTCGACTCGATTACCAGGGTTTTATGACAATATATTGTACATTTGGAAAGAAGTCGACAAAGTATGGCAATTTTTTGGAGAATTGTATATGTAAGTGAAGGCGCGCATGTAGTGGTTGTGTCTTTATAAAAGACACACACCTTACATGCGCTTCATGTTTTTTTATTAAAAAAATTCGATTAAAATGAAGCACATGTGTAGGATGAGCCTTTTGGAAAGGCTCACACCACTCATGCGCTTCATGTTTTTTTTTTATTTTATCTGCTAAATGAAGCGCAACATACAGGTGTGCTTTATATTTTTTCATTTTAGTTTTTACTGATTTTCCTCTTCACATCCTAAAAATTTAAACTAATTATAATTTAACTAATCTACAATTAATTTAGAATGTATTAATTTAAAAAACAAAATAAACTACATTAACAACATAATGCGAAATCCGATGTCCTCCGGTGCCACATCTGGGTGGAAATCTCACTCGTGTGCTCCTCCTCCGGCCTTGATCCTGATAATCATCATCATGCTGATTAGCTGCAGATGGTGAAGTCAACTCTAGAGCTGTCAAAAGACCGGACCGGGCGGGCCGAGCCCACCGGGCTTTTCAAAAAATCGAGTTGGGCCGAGCCAAACAGTACACCGGGTCGCAAAAATGGGGAACCCAGCCCGACCTAAAAACAAAAATTGCACTGAAAAATCGGGCTTTCCGGGCTAGCCCGCCGGGCCGGGCTTTTGAGGCCCGACTTTTTTTGGGCCTTGAAAAATAGAGCCCAGCCCGACGGGCCGCCTGGAATTGACAGCTCTAGTCGACTCTCCATCTCTGTGACCCCAGTCGGTCCAATCGTGTCCACTCAGAAATGGAACATGTGACGTCTGAAAATGCGGACGCATGAAGTTGGATGGATATTGTTGTCTAGGTGGGTACGAGGTGCCTACACCCATGTCGAGCAATATCCATCCAACTTCATGCGTCCGCATTTTCAGACGTCACCTGTTCCATTTCCGAGTGGACACGACTGGGCTGACTAGGGTCACAGAGATGGAGAGTCGACTTCACCATCTGCAGCAAATCAGCATGATGATGATTATCAGGATCAAGACCGGAGGAGGAGCACATGAGTGAGATATCCACCCAAATGTAGCACCGGAGGATATCGGATTTAGGATTATGTTGTTAATGTAATTTATTTTGTTTTTTAAATTACTACATTCTAAATTAATCGTAGATTAGTTAAATTATAATTAAATTTAATTATTTAGGATGTGAAGAGGAAAACCAGTAAAAACTAAAATAAAAAATGAAAAGACATAAAGATCATTTGTATGTTGCGCTTCAAAAATAACATGAAGCACATGAGTGGTGTGAGCCTTTCCAAAAAGCTCATCCTACACATGTGCTTCATTTTAACCGAATTTTTTTAAAAAAAAAAACATGACATGCGTTTAAGGTGTGTGTCTTTTATAAAGGCACAACCACTACATGCACCTTCACTTACATATATAATTCTCCAAAAAATTGACATACTTTGTTAATTTCTTTTCAAATGTACAATATATTGTCAAAAAACCCTGATTACCAAACTATGAACATCCCTGATTCCCTGAGAAAAAAAAAGTTATTCGGGATTGTTCATGCATGTACTTTATGTGTCTCTCGTGTGTTTGAGACAAACACAATCTTTTTTACATAAAATAGTGTCACGTGAATTATGGGACACCACAATGAACGACCCACCAACACATTATTTGGTTTGTTAATTTATTAAATGAAGACTCAAACCAATGACATGTCCAATCGAAAAGTATTTTTAATAAATTTTTAGATAATATAAAGCAATACAAAAAATAAAAACTAACGTTTTCTAATTTTTTTTTTAAAATAGCAATATATTATTTAAAATTACCTTTTGTCCTCTACAAGAGCAATCATAATCTAATTATTGGAAACTACCATTTTTTTAAACTGGTTACTACTACCTTTTAGATGTGGATTAGGTAAATTGTGAGGCAATATCATACAAACCACGTTATTTAGGTAAGTCATGTGAGGCAGACTCGACCTAATAGTACATATATCATATATGGGGTTTTGAACTTAATTTGAACTTGAGACATCTAACCTCAATAACCCACGAATTTCCTAATATGTAATCTAGAAATTACATTAATAAAGTTTGAATATAACCAATGGCATAGCTAGGGGGTCATACCCCGCCTTGGTCCCCCTTTTTTATTTTGTTCCCAAAGTTTAATTACGATATTTTTTAAAAAAAAATAGGTTATAGTTTGTACTCACTCACATTTACATACATATATACATGTATGTGTATGAATATATTTTTACGAATATCATGTAATATAATATACATATTTTTTTTAAAAAAAATGGTGAAGGGGTAGCAAAAATTGAAATTCAAAAAACTCACATCGATGTAATCAGAGAGGAAGCACGAAGGAACCGCCTTGACAGGCTTAACAAACGCAAACTTCATCAATTCCCTCAATTTCGCCGGCGTCTGCGGCATCAGAATGTTCGCCGCCTCGTCCACATCCGCCACCTCAAACAACCCGTCCTTCAAATCCTTCTCCTCCAAACACACCCCCGTACAGCACAGCACCACCTTCTCCACCGCCTCCGGAAACTGCGCCGCCATGCTGTACCCGACGAATCCGCCGTAGCTGATCCCCACCAGACTCATCTTCCGCACCCCGTGCGCCTCCATCAGCGCCATCACGCACTGCGCCTGGAACGCCTCGCTCCGCTCCGGCCGCTCCGTCGTCGATTCGCCGAAGAAGAGCAGATCCGGCACGTAGATGTTGAATCGCGGCATCATGTGGCGGAGCAGCTCGCCGTACTGCCACATCGCGTTGGCGCCGAAGCCGTGGACCAATAGGAGGTTCGGTTTCGACTGCTTGTGCGATTTGGGTACCCAGCAGTGCATTGTGGTGCCGTCGTGTAGATCCGTTTTCACGGATCGGAGCCCCGAATAGGAGAAGAAGCTCCGGTACAGAAAATCGGCCGATCCGGTAAAGCTCAAGCATCTCGCCATTTTTTTTACGACGACAGCTGTATGCTTTTTCTAACCCCCCTGCGCAGCTGTGCGTAACAGAAAACGTAAAAAGATGATTAATATAAACAGATTCTCTATCTTGTGCAAAATCAGAAAAAAAAAATGTTTGGATTTTACCTTGGGTGATCACATGAACTTCATTTTTATGGATGGAGGAATTGGTTTGACAGGCATGGGTTGATTCATGGGGGTTTTCAAAGGAGATAGAGGGAGAGAACTATTTTTGGGGGGTATTTGTATTGAAATAGAAGATTATGAGGATGGACCAAATTGGTATATCTAAGCGTCTGTTTCGCAATATTTATAGGAATACCAAGTTACTATAATCAGGCGTGGGATTTTCTGGTCAACATGATTTAATTTTTTTCATTTTTTTGCAAAGACGAATATCGATCGATATTTGACAAAAAAATAGAAAAAGGGGGCAAATATTAGAGTTGTACTTACAACAATTCATGGGTTTTCATAATCTCCATTATGGTTTCTCTAGAAACTTTTTGGATAAGTGACTTATCCAAAAATATATTCTAAATTAACCACCAAACAATGTTATTAATTTATTATTATGGAATAGACTTGTATACAAAAAGTCATTCAAAAATACTTGCAAAAAAAACGGTTCATTATCAAGTTTCAAAACATATATCTTTGTACATAATAAAGAATACAATCATTTATCCACTAAGTATACCTTAATCGAACCGAGGTAATTTTAATATTTTGAGTCAAGATAGTAAGATTTATTGGTTTTTTAAATTTAACTCAATTTTTTTATACGAACTAGACCTTCGGTTGAATTTTCATGCGGTCCAACTCCATTTAACAAGGTCATCCGAGATCGAGTGCGGTCCGCCGACCGCACTCGTCTCATGGTAGCTTCGCCCATGACTATAATCTTTCGTTTCATTCTCTCTAAGTAGCATATGATTAGAGAAACACATTGGGGAATTTGAGAAAATGTCCCTCTGGGGTATTTTTGAAAAATGATCCAAAAATATTAAAACTTGATTTATGTCATGCACACCTAATGCCTACCAAATTATATTCGGAAAAAAAAATCTGAAGTCGCAATTTCTTTCAAGAACAATTATAAGAATGTTGTATCTAACAATGTCAAATTTCTACCGGTTCTAAAAATCCTAGTCAGATTTTGATGATGTTCATTATATTTAATTGAATTTAAATTATTTGAAATGGTAAATTGGCCAAATTTTTAGGATTTTAATAATGGGACGTATAAATTGATATTGTTAGATATACCATGAGTATGTAGTTGTGATTGTTATGGAAATGTGCAAAAAAAATTGTGAAATCTATTGTTTAATCGAACGGAATTTGGTGGGCAGTGAGGTGGACGATTAAGTGGACAGTTAGAGTATAGAGATATAAATCAAATTTTAATAATTTGGAGGCATTTTTCATTAATACCCCCGACAATTTCTCAAATTTCCCAAACACATTTTACTTGGTAAGTACAATGAAATACCTTTTTATTTCCTTTCATACATTTCTAAGCCTATCTCGCAGTTGGGATGGCATTTGAAAACACAACTAAGAAGTACATTCTGTAATTATATATTAGATAATCAATTTCTAATTTACTTATTGGTACATATAATAAAGCAAATTGCTAAAAAGTTTGCTAAATATTTTTTCGCAAGAGAGATGTTTCCTGAATTTTTAGCATATTAAGATTATTGTTCGATATAAGTATAATAATTAAAATTTTGTCATTATATGTAAAAAATATTTACTCTTGTGACTTTGATTGTTTGCCCTCTCTACAACGATTCATGGCTCCATCCCTAGGTTTAGAAATAACTTTAAAAATGATAATTACAAAAACCTCCCTAAGGTTTGGACTAATTATAAAAAAAATCGGAGATGTTTCAAAATTACAAAACGTCTCCTCACATTTGCTTTCGTCTTAAATTTAAGGGAGTAATTGTAATATTTGTGTAAGTATCAGGGGGACTTTGAAATATTTTTTGTTTATGAAGGGTGAAATGTAAAACAGAGTCAATCTCAAGGGTTTTTTCATAATTTTCAAAAATTTCTGGGTTTTTTTGTAATTAGCGTGAACCTCAAGGAGTTTTTTTTTTTGTAATTATCCATTAAAAATATGAATAGTATCTATTCTTTTAAAATAACTCCAATTAAAAATTTAAAGTATATATATTACTATGATTGTACATAAATACACATATTAAACTAAAAAATTAAAATAAGACGGTTTTTGCACGAATATAAATTTTAAAACTCATCTCCAAATGGATCGGGTTTATGGCAGATTCAATTTTGAACATTTTTTCGTCTCAAAACGAATTTGAACTTAATACATTGTCATCCCTAATAAAATTAGGTATTTACGTGAATTAAGATGATGTCATAATTCTTCATGTGTCATTCATCCAATACAATAAAACAAGATGTGAAACAAGAGATCTGGTCCATATGACATCATCTTGTACACGCAACATTCATCGTATACAATGAAAGTAAGTTGAATAGGATTTCAACTAGCACAAAAAATTTACAGGACAATACTTTTTTTAAAAAGTGATTTTGTTGCCTGAAAAAAGGTAAAACTCTGAGCAACAGATCATACACACCACTAACATGGACCAACTTATATCACTAGTTTAAATAAAATAAACTTCACATATAAACCAACACCCACTCAACTGTGCATTTGCCACTGAATTGAAGCACATCCCAAAGGCTACATCTTGTATATTTCACTGAAACCTTATCCTATTCAGGATTATTACAGACAGTATAGAACAACCAAACCTTGATGTCTTCATGCAAATTACAGACAAATAATGGTGAAAATCTACACAAAAAACAAAAGAAACCAACCAATATTAAACCACATAACAAACACCTTTGACACTTGAAAATATTACAGAGGGCCAGATAATAGCAGCCTTTCCCAAAACGACACTCGAGCTGGATTTCTGCAGAGATTTCGAACATCTGAAATCGAACATAATGGATCCGCTAGAGGCATAATATATATAAAAGCCTCACATAAACGATGAGTTTTACGTTTATACACCTAGAACCGGACAACGATGCAAGAAATGTCATCCTTGCTCTCTCTGTATAATGCTTCGACTGCTAGTTGTTTGGCTGCTTTCAGAGGGTCTTTTATCTTCTTTGCAATATCAACAGCCTCTTGATTCGACATTACCTGGAGTATCAGGCAGACGAGGGGGAAAGAGGTTCCATAAATGGAAGCAAACGGATGAAATAATCTATAGTAAATTACAAAAACTACCCCTGAGTTTAATCTAACTACAGAAAAACCAAGTTATCTTTCAAAATTACAAATAACACCTTGAGGGATAACAATATCTCCGTAAAGTTTGTTTTTGTTTTGCAGGTACCCCCCTCAATAGGAGCGGATATTTACAATTTTGACGATAACTGATTTTTTTTTTGTAATTAGACTAAACCTCAAGCGTAGAATTTGTAATTAACCCAATAATCTATGGACGGGCTGAAAAGATACCTTCCATAAACCGTCACTAGCAAGAATCAGGAGATCAGTATCAGCATCGATCTCAGCGTTTGTAACATCAGGGTCGGACCGTAAGTGTGTCTTCAAGTTCTTATCTCCAAAAGCACGAGAAACGGCCAATTGACCATTCACTCTTGCAACATCTCCTGGTAAAAAAGTGCATGATTAAGTTTAAGTATTCGGCTACACACAATATAAAGTCGACTGATTACACACCACACAAGATATAGGTACAATTACATGATTGTGGGAGTGTTTCCAAAAACTTATGTTTTTAAAGGAAGTGATTTATCGTAGCAGAACGAAATGCAGTTGAGAATCAAAAGTTTGTAATGTTTGCAATCAGGAGCTAAAGTTGATTAAATTTTTGGGAGTATTCAGTGAATAAGTGGTAAAAGTATTTTACTAGTGTGCAAAAGTCAAATCAAGAAGCAGAATTGGAAATCTAAAGCACCCCTCCCACTGCTTTTACATTCTGATTAATTTATGCAGAATCAAAAGCAGAACTTGGCACATTTTTTCTTCGTTTTTTTTTCTCGACGCAAAGGTATCCCCACACCCATGCCCGTACTTGAGGGTATGCACAACAAGCTTGTGCCTAGGGCCCCAAAATTTTAGGGGCCCATTTTTATATTTAAGGGGTAATTACAAAAAAACTCCTAAGGTTTGGGCTAATTACGAAAGAAACAAGAGATTTTTGGAAATTATAAAAAAATCTTTTAAGTTTGATGCATCTTATATTTTCCTCGTTCATATGCAAAAAATATTTCAAAATCTCCCCCTACATTTATGAAAACATTACAATCACCCCCTTAAATTTTATACACAATCAAATCTTAAGGTTTTGGAGGGCCCCAATTTTTTTAAATGGTTAAATATATAAATCATACTCTTCACACACAACACCAAAAAAAAATATGGAATTCAACGTGAAGCCTAAATTTGTGAAAAAAAGAGAAATAATTCACTCGAATGTGAGGTACATATAAACTCTAACTCATACTGACAATTTTAGTTGATAATGAATATTACATCCTTCTCAATAGTTTCCAAAAATCCTTATAAATAATGACAATTTTTAGAAAAAGATCTTTTTACAAATTTTGAGTCAATAGTTTTATTGTTTTCATTGTGTTAATACTTTTCATTTTGCTTAGTTTTTTTAGCTTTTGCTTAATTTTGCTCTTTCATTGAATTGATTTACTTAGCAACATGATTTATGACCTGAGCAATAATTTTAGTTATTTATATATGATTTACGAGTATCAGATAAACTTGGGGGTGACATAGTAATTTATGTGACTGAAATTTTGTTTTTCTTGTTGTCAAAGTTTTTTAGGGGATTGATATTACAACTGATTTTTCCGCCCTTGATTTATAGCAATATTTTAAGACAAAAAAAAAATTGGCCGATACAAGGGCCCATTTTTTTTATCCCGCTTAGGGCCCTGTATTTCACAGGTCCGGCCCTGCCCACACCAGCCGCGGGTGTAGACCCCACACTACCTTCGGTCTATGGGACATCTGCCCTTCCCAGGCATGGTTCTAATCCTCTGCGGAAGATGAGGACACCCAACTCACATTTGAAAACACTAAAAACTGTTTTTTTTCATCCAAAAGATGGCAATCACTTTGTTTAAATGTTTCACAGAGAAGCATGTTGCATTGCATTAATTCTACTGGAAGAGCATATCATCTGACAGAAACGTACTTAGAAAATATTGATCCGAACAAAATTAATAGAAGAGAACAACGGAAAAACGATAAATCAGAAGGACCACATTGGGTGCACTACTCAAAGGGCAGAAGGAAAGAAAAGATAAAGTTCAATCTCTACTGACAACTGTCCCAATACCGAGGTTAAGGCAGCCATGAAAAACTAGAGAAGAAAAGTAGATAAAGTCGCACTAACATCTTAAAAGGTTTCGAGTAGCCAAAACTAAGGTGTTGCCCAAATGCAGTTGTTATGATCTCTTTCTCAATATGTTGCATCTTCTCAGCTTTTCAAAGCATTGATGATAAATTCAATTTTCCACGCTTCTAGACGTATACAACTACCAGTATTTGATTAGTACTACTGGAGCAAAACATCATCAGAGTAAAACCAATAATCGTCCAATGGTGGACTAAAGTGGAATTTAATGGGGAATACGAACAGTTTATATCCTTTTTCCAAGCACTAAATGGAATTTATTTTACACTTATTATTGCATAAATCCGAGGTTGATCAAATGTTGTCGATATCCACTTCGGCAGCACTCATTTTTTTTCTAGAATACACAATCATAGTACTGATAAGAAAAAAGTGTTATTCATGCATGTTTCGTCATTCTATATGCAATTATGAAAAATCGTCTCTTTCTTTACTCTTCACTATATAACAAGAAAGACAGGTCAGTGTGGTGGTCGCAATGATCCTCGTATAGTCATATTGTTATTTGTTTTTCCCTTCTCATGGGGGATTGTGGCGTTAGTGAGATAGGTGTTGAATTAGCAACTTTAACAAGTACGGAGTCACAATCATAAGCAGTAATGCAGAGAGAAGTTCTCATAGCAACAGATTCTGAATATAAAAATTCGAGAACACGTGCTAAAATATAAATGGATCGTCAACCTTCAAATTAGACAAATAAAAATGTAAATAAAGACTGTTTCCCAGGATTATCTTGCTTCTCATGGATGCAGTGTTAGAAATTAGACGGATACAGAGTAAGAAGGATTCGCACAAGAAAACACGTTCAATTCTATATATGTTCACTAAATATTGCGGACCATTATCCATATCAATTAACCCACCACCCTAGGCAGGAGTAGATATCAACTGCACTTTTTACTTCAAGACTGAAATGATCATTTCAACTCATCCAATGAAAGAATCACTTTCCATCTCGAAAAGAATGGAGGAAAAAATGAAATCATTTCTCCTAAATCACAATATGCGCTTAAATATGAGCCTTCTGGCTAGGTTAAATTCAGAGGAACATAGTTAGGTACAACACTCCCTAAAAGTGACGTGCACTTGACTTTCCAAAATGCTTAAATGAGTTAAATCATAGTCGTTGATTGGAGAGACCCTGTTTGGATGACTATTCGGGTCAGAAAAAATCTGAATGACATAAAACTAGATTATCTCGCTGGAAGAACTTTTAAATATAGGTGGATTACCTTTATTTTATCAAGGATCTAAACCAAGTCAAGCTGCTCCGATAATTAAAAACAGCGTACTTCACTTTTAATAATTCTGAAACTTCATTAACTACATCATCTTGCTACTAGACAGCCAAAAGCAGATATTTTTTTTTTAAAGTATAACCACAGCCACAACAACTCAAACCCATCTACGCAATTCTCATAAGATCGAATACAAACTAACTACAACACCTTCATGCAAGAAAGCAAATTCTCTAGTATCTGCGAGAATATAAATCTTAGTTAGTTATCATTACCAGGCATGTTCGAGACAAATCCACCTCTGTTCTCAATGCTTCCCCTCTCAGTGTTGGGCTCATGATCAACGGTCATCTGTATAGCCTGCCCCCGCCTGGAAAGTACGCCTCGTGAATCACCAACATTGGCTACCCACAGATGTCGACCGTTTATAAGAATAGCAGTGACAGCAGTGGACCCACCTCTACCCAGGTCAGGATTGTGTGATAGAATAGCCTGATCCGTTCTCTCGTAGGCTTTAGCAATAGACCTACTCGGGTCGGCCCAAAAGTCCTCCTGGAATATTTCAACATAGTCATAGCATGCCAAAAACGAATCGAAAATACAAAAGACAATATGGAGCAAGGACGACATTAGAACATCCATGTTCCATTTTAGACATAGAAACAAAATGGATAATTACAAAAATGTCCCTGAGGTTTGGCTAATTACAAATATATTCATAGGTTTTTGAAAATTACAGAAATCTCCTTGGGATTTGACACCATCTTACATTTTCCTCTCCATAAGAAAAAAACATTTCAAAAATCCCACTTGACATTTATTGAAATATACAATTACCCCTTTAAATTTAAGACGGAATAGTAGCCCAAACCGTAAGGGCTTTTTTTTTATAATTATCCCAGACAAAAAATACAAAAAGTAATTATGAGCAACTAACCTCGTTTAAGATATTGGAAAACAAATGCTTCTGTAAGTAAGCCGGCACATTATCTCCCAGGTGCCCGTCATATATAGCGAATAGTCCAAGCTCACGGCCTTGAAACTGAACGAATTTAGCAACATGGTAATCCTCCATGGGATGATTTGCCTTCCCTTTGACTAAACTGAATCCATACTTGACAGGGCCCTGATTGCTTCTTCCCTTGCCAGAGCCAGATGACGAACGCCCTCCTGAAAGCTAAAGAAACAGAAGAAACTAAACTACAAAATCATTACAAGCTACCTGTAATAGACAACAAGCATATTTTACAATTAATCCAAATCCTGGGACTTCGATGCTCAAGACTTGATGAAAAATCAAGCTAATGCAGAAAATATGCATCCAGACACGATTCGTGCACCCAAAAAACTCATAATTAAAATCATTCCAGTTCAAAAATAAACCCTCAGGTGTGTCACATGATTGAAGAAACACACAGGCTTTTTCTATCCTAACTACATGCCACAATAAAAAAAAAAAAAAAAGAAGACATAATTCAGCCATACCCCAATAATCCAGCAAAAAACCCTAACAGAAATTCAAATGATAAAAATCAAGTTGCATCAACAACCAAGTCATCATAAACAGAACATTTATAAGATCATCAACTTTCAAATAAACTAAAAAATAAAATAGCAAAAAGCAGAAAAACCATAAAGACCTTCCACAAGAGAACCAAAAAATCTCACCTGTGAGTAATTGAAACAGCATAGACTATCCATATATCACACAACACCTTAACCTCCTCCTCTGCAAATCAACATCTACCTTCCAATCACACAAAAGCACAAAATCCACAGACCTGTAACATAGACACCAAACTTGGATCATGAACAATTATACACAAACCTAACCCAAACAACAAAATCAAGATTCAATTTCTATTAATCATAAATCATAATAAGAAGAATATCCAAAAATCACTACATGGGCATCCAAAAAATATTCAAACTTACCGATCCACCACTCTGCAAATCAAGAAAATAAAAGGGTTTTGTATATGAAAGACTATTTTACACGAATTTCACTATTATATGCTAACTTGATCCTCAATGAAACTACAGTATGTATAAAAAAACAAGAAATATATGTGCATATTAGGGGGAAAAAAGAGGAGAAAAAATCAAGAAAAAACAAATGGCGAGAAGGGGTATGGTTTTGTTAAAGAAAAAGGGGGTCATAGATTCGCTGGTGCAGGCAAGAATGGCAGCCAAAAATGCCAAGACTTGGGGCTTTGGCCTCCCCTTATTGACTTTGTTGTCATTATTGTTTCTTTATTATTTGTTTTTTGCAGTGTGAGATGTCCCAAGTAAAATGTTCCATAGCAGTCAAGGCAGTGTTTGTTTGATTGCATTTTGTTACAGCTGTTCCAAGTTTTTCTTTTTCTTGTTTCCAAAAGGGTCTCAGGTTTCTCACAAGTTTACAGAAAAGGGTTTTTGTATTTAACCAAAACTACTTTCTTTTTTCTCTGATTTGGTCATCTTGTGAGGGCCCAATTTTGGGTCAGCCCTTGTACCTTTTTTTACTTGGGACCTTGATTTTTAACTGCTGTTAATTTATTTACTATGGTGTCAACTGGGTCATTAAATCGGGTTTGTGTTTGGTTTCGGGTTATGTTTAAAATATATCAAAAATTAAGTAAAAAATAAAATAACTATATATTAGGCAAATTGGTAACTTCGTGTTAGTCGTGTTCATGCTTCTCTAACTTCAGGTTGGGTTCGTGTCGGATTTTCGTGTTGGTTCAGAGATTGACACTCTTATTACTTACCCAGCATTATCATTTATTTATTTTTATCTTGGCCCTTTATTAGTATGTCAAAGTAATATTCCTCAGCTGTAGAATATTTCAAATCCCCAGTGACAGAACCTTTTCTTTCTTTTGTATTATTCCTGCTTTTCTTTTTTCTATGTATTCTTTTTGTTTCTTTTTTTTCTCTGCTATCTAGGTGTAGCATAAGAGGCTTTCCAGATTACTTTTTTTTTTTTTTGTCAAAAAAAAAAGATTACTTTTTTTTTTAGAAAAAAGGAAGAAGAAGAAAAATAGATAGAAAAAGTAAATACAGAAACAAAAGCAAAAGTAAATCTAAAGCTGATCAAAATTTCAACGAAATGGTGACAGAGAAACTTGTAGATGTAGATAAAATGTTCGGAGCAAAATACTACTCATTGACATTATTTTTATAATTAATGTGGCTATACTAAGTTTAAAGTATGCAGAAATTATTTTATACATATTTCTATAACGTTAATTTATAATTATGAGACAACTTAAAGATAATTATTTATTAATAATTAGTATATTAATAAATTATTGGTATTTTTATTTTTATTTATCTTATATTCTATCAATACTTATAAATAGTTTTCATTAACTTGTAGATTGTTACTAGCAAAGTATAATACGGAATAAGAAATGTGTGTACTAAATACTTTCACCTCAAAAGTCAAAAGTGAGTGATGTTGCTTGGGAAGGGCAGCTCACTCCAATTTGGGGTAAATCCACGCAAAAGGTAATTAAGTTCAAGTCTAATGTTGAGACTGATTCGAAAGCATTTGAATCCATTATTAATGAAAATATGACCAAAAATTTATGTAAGATGACTATATGGACATTGTCTATGTAAATAGAATTACAACCCAAACTCAAAATTATATTTTTAAAAAAAAAACTCATATTTTTTTATGTTTTATAGGATCCGTCTAATTAACTTAAATTATGAGACGATCACATATAAGACTACCTCATAAAATATAGGTGGATGGTGCTTACAACAAATTATCTTATATTATCCAGTTATATTTTTTTAGTAAATAATAATTTTTTTATTATTCATTCGCATCCAAGTGTTAGCAATTTTGCTAAACATCAGAATTATTTATCATAAAAGATAGAAATGAGAAATGAACCAGAACATCTTTATTGATCATAGTCTTTGTTGTTTATATACGAGAGGTTAGTTATGAATTGATTACACAAAAATAAAAAACGGTTATTTGCAAAATTGCCCTTAACTAACTCTTAGTTAGTTACAACGATTCTTTAATACACTCCCTCAAACGAAGGGGAGTTTGTAAAGAAAACTTTGAGCATAAATTCTGGAACCGAATCGAAGGAAGGGGCTTCGTAAGAACATCAGCCAATTGATCCTCTGAAGGAAGATACCGAATATCTATCTCTTTACTCTGCACTTTTTCCCTGATGTAATGAACATCGACCTCGATATGCTTGGTACGGGCATGAAAGACTGGATTTGATGCCAAAGAAATTGCGCGATGTTGTCACACCAAAGAATGGATCATTGATCAAGAGAGATACAAGTTCGCAGGAAGAGTGATTTGATCCAAATAAGATCGTAGTAGGTCATGTGGCGAGAGACCTATATTCCGCCTCACATCTTCTTTGCTGCGGCAACGACATTTTGTTTCTTTCGAACCTGCACAAGTAAGGTTTAGACCAAGGAAAACACAATAACCACTTGTTGAGCGTCTGTCATCAATAGAGCTTGCCCAATCCGCATCCGAGAAACTTTGAAGACAGAGTCTAGGAGAAGGAGAAAATAGGAGACCATGATGAGACGTGCCTTTGAGATATCAGTAACACCCTCTTGCAAGCGCCCAATGAAAATGGTGGGATCATGCAAGAATTGACTCAATTTATTAACTATATAGGATATGTCCCACTTGTGAGAGTCAGCATGTAAGGCCCCAATAGTCTTGCGATAGAGAGTGGCGTTGGAAAATGAGGAGCTATCTTTCGAGAAAAAGTTTTTGGTCGACACAATGAGGTGTGACACACGATTGCAAGAAGCCATATTTGTCTTTTGAGAAGATCAAGAATGTATTTATCTTTGGTTGAGAAGTAAACCATTGCATTTGAATGAACTTCCGGACCAAGAAATACTTGACCGCCCAAGATCTTAAGAGAGAAAACCTGCTTTGCAAATTTGTGATAACCTCTTTGAACAAGAGTAGATTTGTCCCGGTGATAAGAATGTCATCAACATAGATGAGAGCTAAAATAAAGAGAGGTACCTGCTGTCCGATAAAAAGATGACCATCGAGAAATGGAAACTTTAAACCCCAGGTGAGAACAAATGGAATTTTAGCTTATCATTCCAAGATTTTGGCGCTTGCTTGAGACCATAGATTGCCTTGACTAATTCTGAGACATGATGAGGCTTAGAAACATCTTCATAGCACGAGGTTTGGACATATAGACAACCTCCTTCAAATCACCATAGAGAAAAGCATTATTAATGTCAATATGTTGAATATTCCATCCCCTAGTGACTGCAAGTGAAAGAACCAATCTGATAGTAATAGGCTTCACCACAGGGCTAAAGGTGTCAAAGTAATCAATGCCTGGGAGCTGTTGAAAACCTTTAGCCACTAATCGTGCCTTAAATCTGTCCACATCACCATTGGGATGATATTTGACTCTAAACACCCATTTATGATCAACAACCTTCATGTCAGGGGAAAAGGGAACTAAATCCCAAGTATGGTTCTTTATGAGAGCTGAATATTCAGCATCCATGGCCTCTTTCCACTTAGGATGTGATAAAGCCTCCATAACAGTAGATGGTTCAGAGGGGTTGAGTATAGCTGAAAAAGTTTTTGGTTTAAAAATGCCAAGTTTGGATCTAGTGATCATAGGATGGAGGAATGAATTAGAAATAGGTGATGAAGCTGGAAGAGAAGGACTTGGAGCGGTGAAGAGCGGGGGGGGGCGGGATGAAGGTTGGGCAGGAGGATTAGTAGGCTGAGCTGAAGAATTAGAGGAAGAATTCACTAATGATGATGAAGATGGAGGAGTAGAAGGATGAAGAGGGAGAGAAGGTAATGAAGATAATGAAGGTAAGGAAACAGGAGTAGGACTGGATTGAGACTGAAATAAGGATGGTAAGGGAACTCATTCTCATTGAAGCTACGATCTGCTTGCAATGTATATTCTCCCGGATGATCGAGACATCCGTACCCCTTGTGAAAAGGACTATACCCAATGAAAACACACTTGCTTGATCTAAATTGCGAGCTTATGATTGTTGTAAGGACGGAGATATGGGAAGCAAGCACACCCAAAGACTCAAGAAAGGTGTAATCAGTGCGGATCCAAAAATTTTTGGAAAGGTGAAATATTTTGTAATGTGGGAGTAGGTAGTACATTAATGGTGAAGACGGAGGAAACAAATGAATCCCACCAGAATTTATAGGGAAGACCTGAGTTAGCTAGGAGAGTGAGACCCATATCAACAATATGTTGGTGCTTTCTTTCAGGTTTGCCATTTTGTTGATGAGTGTATGGACATGGATGTCTAATTTGAACACCCAAAGATTGTAAAAATGTAGAAATAGGTCTATATTCACCACCCCAATCACATTGAAAGGATTGAATCTTGGATTTAAAATGAGTATTAACTAGAGCAACAAATTGCTTAAGAGCAGTGAGAGCCTCCCCTTTAGTTTGTAGGGGATAAATCCAAGTATAGTTAGTAAAATCATCAAGAAAATGAATATAATATTTAAAGCCATGAACAGAAGGAATGTATGATGGACCCCATACATCAGAGTAAATCAATTGGAAGGGAGCAGTAGTGTGAGAGTGTGACAGAGGAAAAGGATTAGCATGTAATTTCCCAATCTTGCAAGCATCACAAAATTGTAAAGAAGACAAGTTCACAGCAACTTTTAAATGTTTGAGTACATTGGAAACAACAGATGAAGAGCAATGGCCTAAACGTTTATGCCAAACATTTACATCATTATTGAAGGTGAGAAAGCGAGCTAGTCTGCATGAGCTTTGGGAGAAGTGGATCCAGAATTGAGGAGATCAAGGCAATATAATCCATCCTTATGTGAACCTCTCAGCAGGACCTGATGTGTCATTTTGTCCTTGACAAAACAACAGTCATTGTGAAATTCAATAAAAACATGATTGTCTCGAGTGAATTGAGAAATGGACATGAGATTTTTGGAAATTTCAGGCACATATAACATATTTTTGAGAAAGAAAGGCTTAGAAGAAATAGAGGAAGGAAGAATAGCAGAGCCAATATGAGAGATTTTAAGAGAGGAACCATTACCTATGGTGAGTTTATCATTCCCAGTGTAAGGAGAATGGATACTGAGGTTATTCAAATCTGCGATCACATGAGTTGTGGCTCACTTTGTCCTCATACCGGTTAGCATCGGCATCAACGAGTTTCTAGAAAAATTTGTGTTGCCTGCAGCCTGAGTAAAATGAGACTGAAAATTTGCATGAGTAGTATCATAGCCTGGAGTAGACTTGTGTGTATCAGTAGGAATAGATGCAATGTGAGCTTGAGCAGAAGACAAATCAATACCAACAAAATTAACATCAAATCTTTTGAAACATTTAGAGGCGATGTGGTTGTTTTTGCCACAATCTGGCATGAAGGTCTATTACGAGAAACACGACCCCTGTCTCTACCTCTAGAAAAACCACCACGAGATGCAATGTTTGTACCACCACGATTACCAAAATTCTCAGAAAAAAGGCTTCTTTGCAGCAATATTGGCATTAGGTAGAGCAACCATAGTCATAGAGTCATGAAGTGTGGATTGAGACGTATCTTTGAATTCTCATTTCATGCGTCCAAGATATATTGCACATCTTGTAAGGTAAGAGGTTCAAGACGAGCACTCGATTCACTACTATAGATTCAAAAATCAGCACTACAAGACCATTTAATATATGAATAATGAGATCATCATCGAGATTACTTGACCCGCAACATGAATTTGATCTGCGCAATTCCTTGCATTTTGAGAATATAATCGCAATGGACAAATCTCCTTTCCTGGAAGCATGTAATTGAGCTCGAAGATGTTGAACACGAGCACGAGAATGAGATCGAAAAAGAAGTTTGAGAAGCAGTCCATAGTTCAGTAGAACAAACTAACATACCCCATCATTGATTGTAAATTGAGGAAAGAATCCAGCTAAAAAGAAGTCGATCTCTACGGATCCGAGTGAATAAGGCTGGATTGAATAGAAAAGCTAGATGCGGTCTGAGATGAAGATGTTTCTTTGCAAGGAATGGAGATGGTGCGGATCGATCTTGCCGGACAAAAATTCTTGAATCCATGTGCTTTAACTGTTTGCTAGGATCGAATTCTCAAAGATGAATAATTGTTGCGATCCAATCGAATAGGAATCGCATGAAACGTAGGAAGAACAATAGTGGACGAAGAAGACTCCATAGCCGGAAAACACCACCGAAGCAAATTATAAGCCCGTAGGATCAAAAGCTCTTGATACCATGCTAAACATCGAATTATTTATCATAAAAAGATAGAAATGAGAAATGAACGAGAACATCTTTATTGATCATAGTCTTGTTGTTTATATACGATGGTTAGTTAGCTTGAGCGGTTATTTGCAAAATCTATTAATTTAGTGGAATATTAAATAATCGATAAATTACTAATTGGTTAATTTGTTAGAATTTGGTTAATTTTAGAATATGGATTGTAGCAAAGTTTTTTTTTTTTTTTTGTGGATAATTGTCTTGATAATCTAAAAACTATTGAAAATTGCTGAAATATTGAATTATTTTTCCTGTGAACAAACAAAATATCAAAAAATTAAATATTGCAATGCGAGTATTATCCAACTGTAGAGATGTTGACCGACAAGTAAATGATCGAGAGTGTCATATAAATTGTGAAATTGAAGACAATAATTCTATTGTAGTTCTACATTCTTAGAATGAAGCACAACAACAAGACACTGAACATTTTTTTGTTAGTTACGAGAAAATCATACTAAAAATGCTTACTACCTTAACAAAAATTTTACTAATTGAGATTCAAATTGATATTGACTTTAACAAGAAACAAATAATAACTGAGTCATTTATTAAAGTATTATGGATTAATCATAAATGTATTAAATTAAGGAATTAGTAAGTAATATTTTGTGTGGACCTATATAAATTCTCAAAGAAGTATTATTTTATAGATTTAGTGAATTATTAATTTAGCACGTCGTCGTTAAGTCGGGACCAGCCAAAAATATTATTTAAGCGATATTATGAATCAATCGAGTATTAAATTATTTAGGTTCTATTGTGTTTATACTTCTAAGTTTTCACATTTGATAATGAAATGCTATTTCTATTTCCTTCTTACTAGAGAAATGGATATGCATATTTGAGATACGGAGGGCTACTTTAGTTTCTACATTCACTCTTATTCTAAAATAATTGAAAAATCAAAACCACCATTTCCTGTTGGTATTACATAATAAGACTCATAAACTAAGTGCAATATAAAGTCAATTGCAAAAGTATCCTACAATAATTGAAAAATCAAAACCACCATTTCCGTCGGCATTACATAAGAAGACTCATAAATTATGTGCAATATAAAGTCAACATGCAAAAGTGTCGAATTTTGGTGGCACAAAGACCAAAGGTACAACCAATAAAGAAAGAAAAAAGAAAAATATATTCCCTTATTTAAAATAAATAAAGGCCCAAGTAATTGCACTGTTTTTTTTAGCATCCCAAGTAATGGCACTTTTATGTTTTAACCAAAAGACATTCAATATCTTTAGTGATAAAAAAGGGTAAAATCAATATTTTTTTTATGTGGGTTAGCTTTTTGACCTTTTTCACTCTACTAGACTAAATTGTATTTGCTTTACCTCCACCCCCAAACCCTACCCCAATCCACCCAACCCACCCAAAAAGAAAATGTGATGTTAATTATAAAATAAACCCACAAAAAGATTCACATTCATATACCACTACCTCTAAACACAAATGCTGAAATTTGACTTCTAAAAGTTGATGAATAATTGAATATGAAGGCCTTTTATGTGATATTATAATACTTCTTATTTCAAGTGGATCTCTTTAAAGTCAATTTGATTGTTTTTCTTCAATGTCAAAATGATGGGGGCAAGCTCAAAGTTGGCATCATATCATGAACTAAAGATAAGCTCATTTAATTATTGGGATTATTAGCTTGGGGAAGAAAAAGTATAAAAAGATTTATATATAGTCTTGAGATTTTACACATAATGCTCTACTAGTCTAGTTTGGATTGATGATGAAATTGGTAAAATTAGTTGAATAAAATAGAATTTTACTGTCAACGATAATGTAATAGAATTTTAGAAAAATGATTGTAGAATTAAATTTTTTTGGTTTTTTTTTTTTTTTGAGTAGAATAACAATCTTTCATTTGATTTGAAGAGAAAAAAAAAAAAAAAAAAAGGCCAGCCACACATAGGCTGGAAATGTAATTTCACATACAATAGAATGTGGAACAAATATTCAAAATAGACTATCTCAGGGGTTATGGGCTGACAATACACCATAGAATTCCATGACTACTTAATGGGCTGTGAATCAATATGGCCTGAAGTGAAGTAAACCAAATATTTATCCAATGATCCTTGGTCCATTGGTAAAGGTGAGCGGCGCGATTGGATATACTTTCATTTTGAAAATTTTCATTTTGCTAAAGAATAGTGGTAAAGAAGATTTTAGAAGGAAAACGATGAATTTTGAGAGTGTAATTGGATGTGAGATGAAAAAGTAATGATGAAAGTTGATTTGATTTAACAATAGTAAAATAATGATTGGATATGATTGGTAGTTAGAAATGTGTGAGTGAGTGAATAATGAAATTTGTGGGAGAATGTGTAATAATGATTAGTTTTTTTGTGAAAAAATGTGTATATGTGATTGGTGAGAGAAAAAATAAGAAAAAGTGAAAGTGAGAGAATAGTGTATTTTCTGAAAATTTTCATAAACAATCGCATGTTTAGTCAAAAAAATTCTCCAACGAAACGAAAATGTACTTTATTTACCATCCTATCGCAGCCTTAACTTTTGGCCTCTTTTTGGAGAGGTTAAGGTTTCGAGCCCTCCGGGTACGATGGTGAAACGATTAATATTGAAGGATTTAAGCGGCAGTTGGGAAGTTATAATTCGATGGAAACTTGCGGCTGGATATTAGGGACCTGGGACTTTGGGAGCCATTATACATTTCTCGCGGTTTAAATGAGGATAGTTCTGGAGGGGTCAAAACTGTTTCTCCAGGACTAGTAATGTGGGAACATCAACATGAAACCATGGTATAAAAAAGGGAAAATTGTTTTTTTAGTCCGGTAACTTGGACCATATAGAGATTTAGTCCGCTATTTAGTCACTGTTTGATCTTAGACCACTAAATTTTAAAATTTCAGACATTGAGTCCGATTTTTGCCGGAGATTTCCAATTTCGTCGTGAGTTGCTGACATGGCACTCCCGTCGCTGACGTGTCAATGAGAATTGGGGATAATTGGATTTTGGCGGGAAAATTGACCACAAATTGCCATGTTGGAAAATAATAAAAAAAACATTAATTAAAACATTAAAATATGCCAACTCATCAGGTTAGATATCCAATTAAAAAAAATCACTCCTAATTCCTCTTAAACTCTCAGAAATACCAAACATCTCTATCCCCAAAATCTCTCTACAAACCCTAACCCTATCTTTTCTTTCCATTCAAGATATTGTGAGTTCAGTAATGAAGATTCGAAACCAGCTCGATTTTGATGAAGGTCCACCAGACTATGGTACATTTTTCATTTGTATGTTTAGTTTAGTTTAGTTTAAGGTTTTTTTATTCCTGGGGTTTTGGAACTATATTACATTGAAGATTCCTTCTTCTTTTTCTGAAATGGGAGACCATTTTTGTGGGACTATGTGTTCCCCTAGTAGAAAACACCATCTGGTCCATGGCTTTAAATGTCACCAACCAATATGCTTTGTTTATTACTTATTCAGAAATATATTTTATTTCAAAAAAATATTTTTAACACTTTTTTTTTGTCTTATTGCAGATCCAAGTAGTAGAGAAATCACTCTAAGCTTTAACTTTGGGGGTAAGTTTACATTTGGTCCCAAATCTACTTATATTGGTGGTGAAGAATACAAATTTGATTATGTAGACATTGACCTCCTTGTTTTGGACGGCCTAAAACAATTGGCCCTACATGAAGGTGTGACTGAGCCTATGAGATTTTATAGCAGTATTGACCAAAATAGTTTCCTGCTCCTAAATACAGACATTGACTTGCAGAGAGTTTGTGCAGAGACTTTATTGACTGGTAGGGAGGTCAGAATATATACTGAGGAGCTTGTGAATTTTTCTAGTCAAACTGACTCAAATAGGAATTCACACAGTTTGTGTAATGAAAAACAACATGGTGCTGGTATTGAGAAGAAAGTAGTGGAAGATACTAGTAGGGCCAATTGTGAGTATGAAGAAGATTCAGATTTTTGTGATAGTGACTATAAGGTTGAGTCTGAACCTGAACTTGATGATGATTCTAAGTTATGGAATGAGTATGTTGATTTTGATTGTGAATGGATGCACAATGATGATAATGATGAGAGGCAGAATTTTGAGCAGGATGATGCCAATGTGGGTATTGAATCTGGAAAGGAAGATGTTTTAAAAAGTGATGATGATCTCAACAGTTATAAGGGGTCAGATGATGAAGAGGGGCCTAAGTTTCCAAGGTTTAATCCAAGTCAGATTTATAACCCAACTTTTGCTTTAGGGATGTTGTTTTCTACTAAAACAGAGCTCAGGCAATCAATTCATAGTCATGCCATAAACACAAAGAGAAGCATTAACATTACAAAAAATGACAAGGAGAGAATTCATGCTAAATGTGCTGATAAGAGTTGCCCATGGAAGCTACATGGACTGAAAATTACAGGGCAAGAATCATTTCAGATAATGAAATATGATGGAAGATATCAGAGTTAGTGTTACAAATTACCAGGCATATAGAGCTAAGAAATTGTCTGTGGAATCAGTAGAAGGTAGTTCTGAGGAATAATATTCATTGTTATGGGATTATGCAGAAGAGATTAAGAGAACAAATCCTGGTTCAACTGTTATACTTGTGAATGAGAATGTGGCAGGAGAGAATAGGTTTGACAGATTTTACATTTGTTTGAATGCTCTGAAAATTGGATTTTTGGCTGGTTGTAGACCTTTTATTGGTGTGGATGGATGTCATTTGAAGGGTCCTCATAAGGGTGTGTTGCTAACAGCTGTTGGAGTTGATCCAAACAACAATATCTTTCCAATAGCATATGTTGTGGTTAGTAGGGAGGTTATGGACACATGGGATTGGTTCCTTACTCTGCTAAAATCAGATCTTAACATTCAAAATGATTATGAGTGGAC
Source organism: Rehmannia glutinosa (assembly GCA_016081115.2). Taxonomy (NCBI): domain Eukaryota; kingdom Viridiplantae; phylum Streptophyta; class Magnoliopsida; order Lamiales; family Orobanchaceae; genus Rehmannia; species Rehmannia glutinosa. Next base: position 44,655,092 of record CM071929.1, read on the forward strand.
CTTTATGTCAGACAAATAAAAAGGTTTAATCCAGGCATGTCAAGAGGTTTTCCCTAATGCTGAACATCGATTCTGTGTTAGACACATTCATGGGAACTTCAAGAATGCAGGTTTTAGGGGTCATGCATACAAAACAGCTTTGTGGATCTGTGCTAAAGCCACAACCGTGCAAGAGTTTGATAGGAAAATGAAAGCAATGAAGAACCTTTCTCAGGCTGCATTTGAATGGTTCAGTGACAAGCCACCTCATGAATGGAGTAGGTCACATTTTACAGATCATTGTAGGTGTGATATGTTGTTGAACAATGGTTGTGAATCATTTAATTCCAACATTTTGGAAGCTAGAGATAAGGCAATTGTCTCAATGTGTGAGTGGATAATGGAGTATTTGATGCAAAGGATGCAGAAAAATAGGGATAGGGCAAATGAGAAATGGAAGAGTGGAACTCTATGTCCTAAGATAAAGGCCATTCTTGACAGAAATTGTGAGAAGATAGGTGACTATATGCCAATCAAAGCAGATGACTATCATTATCAAATAGATTGTTATGATGGACTGAAATGGAAGGTGGACTTAAAGAATGGCACTTGTGGATGTAGGAAATGGGACATAACTGGGATTCCTTGCCATCATGCTTTACGTGCCATTGGAGAACAAGGATGGGATTATTGGGATTTCACTCATAAGTGTTACAGGGTGGATACTTACAGACAGGTTTATGCACCTGTAATCATGCCAATCAATGGCAGACATGAGTGGAAACCCTCAGGGTTTATTCCACCTTTGCCACCAATTGTGAAGAGGGCTCCTGGGAGGCCTCCTGCTGCCAGAAGAAGGGAACCTGATGAACTTCCAAATAAGCAGAAGAAAAGATTAAGGGGAAAACAACCTTTGATGAAAAATGCAAAGCAAATGAGGAGACAACAACTTATTGTAAGATGCAGCCAATGTGGGATGCCAGGGCACAATAAACGGGTTTGTAATACAACTGTGAATGCAACAGAAGAAGGTCTGAGTCAGATAAGTGTTGATCTTATGGAGTCCATGCCACCACCACTACAGGTGTGATAAATTGCACTTTTCATAGTTTTAATAACAAAATCTGATTTTGATAAGTGATTTAATTATACTTGGGATTTTGACAGGAACAAACTATCCCAATGCCTGAAAATATAAGATCACCAATACCAGGACCTGCTCAACATACTCCTCACACAGTCAATATCAGATGTCCTGCACCTTTTGTGGGAGGAGTTTTCATCCCAAGTGTTGAAAGTTGTATTAGTCAACCAAGTTGCAGTTCCATATCAATCATAACTGAAGGAGGAAAGAAGTACGTGAGCCTGCAAGAACTCACATCTGTTGTGTCCCAGGCTGGGGCTGAAGCCAAGAAGGGAAAGAAGAAGGGCAATAAGAATTAGAAGTGGCTTCCAAATTGCCAATATTTTGTTCTGTTTTGATGACAAATTTGTTAAAGTGCTATGACACTTGTTATTTTGTCATGTTTTGATATCCAAATTGTTATGAAGTTGATTATGGTGGTTATGATTTGATTAAAGTGCAGAGTCACTTTTTATTTTGTCATGATTTGGAACGTTTCAGGAATATTATGTAATGAACATATCCTTTCTTTCTCAATCAATGATCAATGACTTGGTATTTTTATCTTCCAAATTATTTGTTCATTATGGTTATCAACATCTCCAATACAGGTAATAAGTACAAACTTCACCATTCCACAAACACATTATTACATAACAACATCAATCCATTCTTAAACATTCATTTCATTACATTACCCACCAACAAACAAGTAGCAAAAAACATCTATTACACTAAAATTACCAACCAAAAACAAGTAGCCAGAAAATTAAACTCCAACAAACTACATCTATTACATTGTTAGAAAAGATGTTCTGGTGCGAACCAAGTAGAACAAACACCAAGACACCATCAAGGCCAATTTCAACATTTTGTTATCCTGTCCATATTTCTGAACTTCTGCCTCCAAGCTCGCGAGTTTGCGTCTCAATGGTAGAATCACCATCATTGCTCGTGAACACATTGGTGGGTCTTCCCAATAAAAAAAAACACAGCCTCCACCTCCACTCTAACAAATCGAAACATAGTACAGAAAAAATTTAGGGAAAACAATGAAAATTTTCAAAAAAATGAATGGATCAGAATCAAGAAATTCTAAAACATATTCGAAAATCACCTTCCAATCTTTGCACCCATAGAATCTTCTGTCGGGATTGTCATTGGTCCAAGATGTTCTCAAGATAGCTCGATTGCCACATGCACAATGAATCAAATTACCACCACCACTAGCCGAAGAATTATAAGACATTCTCTTCTTTTTCTTGATATTTCTGGTTTGACGAGAATGGGGGGATTAGGGCTTAGTAGGGTGGCGTCTCTCGACACCTATTACACTAAGCGCTCCGAACCTAACACGATATAAGCGGGTTAGGGTTGACCCATTTATTATTTGGGTCATGATCGGGTCCGACCTGATTGACCCGAATAATAAATGGGTCGGTTTCAGGTTGACCCGAAATAACCCATGAAACCCGTTTAACCCATTTAAAATATTTAAAGATGTAACTTGTAAGCCCAAAATGGTAATTATGCACTAAAGAAGCCCTAACCTAATTTCATTCAGCTGCTTCACAGCCTTCACAGCCTCTACTTTCATTTAGCTGCTTCACAACCTACTTCATCTTGTTCGTTCTCCACCGCGACTTCGTCGGAAAACTTCGTCAGAATTGAAAGAAAAACTGACACTGTAAGTTTCTCAAAAATCTTGATAAGGAAAGCCGAAAGGATGATTTAATGCCTTGTCTTTTTCTTCCAAAGAAAATATATAATGATGCTTTGTGAGATTTGTTTTTAATATTTTACAGATGCTACAAATCAAAAGCAGACGTTCGGTTATGTCTTTTGAATCTGGTTATTTGTTTATAATTTCAAGAACATGACATACCATTGTTTTCATCTTTTGATTTGTTTCTAGAACATGACATACCATTGTTTTCATCTTTTCGAGTCACCACCTAATTGTGCAAAGAGAAAAAATCAACCAAGCATGAGATTAAAATTTTAAGACAATAAATGGTCAGCTATGTCTATTCTAGAGTAAATGGGTCAGCTTGAAGTTACTGAGAGTTATAACCATTAGATAACAAAGTCAGGCTACATATATAGTGACGATTAATTACAAAAACCATCCCCGGGATTTAGCCTAATTACAAAAAACTCCATTTTTCTTTCAAACTTACAAACAACCCATTGAAATTTGTATTTTCTTAGCAAATACCCTTGTGCAATTTGTAAAATAGAAACAAATGTCAAAGGTATATTTATAATTTTCAAAGGTAACTGGGTTGTAATTACAAGCAAAATGAGAAGGATGATTAAAAATCACCTGTATGGTATGTGGCTGCTTTTATTTGCTAAAGCAGATATCACATCTGCTTTGAATCTGGTTATTTGTTTATAATTTCAAGAAACAAAAGTGATATACTATTATACTATCTACTCAAAGAATATATTAATATATAAGTTAATGAGTTGATCTTTCTTAATCCTAAATTTTTAATAGCATTTTATTTCTCATGCATTATTTTAAGAAGAATTAGAAAGTGATAATTTGTTATTTTAGCATGACAGCAACCATATAAATTATAATCTGGTTATTTTTATGTGTTTTTTTTGTCTATTATATATATTTGCTTTATAAATTTATTGGATACTTTATTTATATACTTTTCAATTGAAAACTGTTTTGTAGTTAAATTATGGAAACAAGCAATCAATCTCCAATTAATGTTGAAAATGAAAGTGATGATCCAATCCAAGAAACAACAGAAGCCTCACAAGCTGAATGCGTTGGAGATGGATCAAATAATCATGGACAAAGAAAGAAAAGAAGGCTTACATCTGGAGTTTGGTCGCATTTTGATATCCTCCCAGCAAAACCAAATGAACCACTCTTATGTGAATGTAAAAAATGTGGGAGAAAGTATTCAGCTGATAGTAAGAATGGCACAGGTAATTTAATTCGTCACGTAAAGAATTGTGTGAGAATGACAACAAAAGATATAGGACAATATATAATTGTTTCTGATCAAGACGCATCTTTAACCACAAGAACATCACAATTTTGTCAATCTAAGTTTAGGGAATTGGTGGTACATGCTATCATTAGACATGATTTGCCATTTTTGTTTACTGAATATGAGGGGATTAGGAATATTTTCAAGTACTTGGAACCAGAAGTTACTTCTTTCACTAGGAACACGGCAAAGTCTGATATTAATAAGATTCATGCTTCTGAATTTGATAGACTTCGGGGTGAGTTACTTGCATGCCCTAGTAGAATAAGTTTAACATCTGATGCTTGGACTTCTATTGTAACTGATGGGTATTTGAGTTTAACTGCGCACTATGTAGACAGTAACTGGGTGTTGCAGAAAAAAATTCTGAATTTTTCCTACATGCCCCCTCCACATAATGGGGTTTCATTGGCTGAAAAGATTTATAGTTTGGCTAGTCATTGGGGGATTGAAAAGAAGTTGTTTGCTATCACTTTGGATAATGCTAGTGCTAATGATGTTTGTGTTGAAATACTTAAAAATCAGCTCAAGATGAAGAATGCTTTGCTCTATGATGGTATACTGTTTCATGTTCGATGTTGCGCGCACATCCTCAATTTAATTGTTCAAGATGGTCTGAAAGAGATTGATATTGCAGTAGGTAAAATAAGAGAATGCGTGAAATATGTTAAAGGTTCTCAAGCAAGAAAGCAAAAGTTCACTCATTATGTTTCACAAGCTTCTCTAGATTCTAAGAAAGCCTTAGTACAAGATGTTCCAACAAGGTGGAATTCCACATATAAGATGCTTTCAAGTGCTCTTTACTATCGTCTTGCTTTTTGCCATCTTCACTTGAGTGATTCTAACTTTCAAAGTTGTCCAACATCTGAAGAGTGGGAAAGGGTTCAAAAAATCTGTGATTTTCTTGAAGTTTTTTATAATGCAACAGTAGCTTTTTCTGGATCTCACTATCCAACAGCAAATTTGTATTTTCCTCAAGTCTTTTTGATTCAATTGAAGTTGTACGAGGAGTCCAAGAGTACTGATCTTTATATGAAAAGGATAGCTGATCAAATGTTTGTTAAGTTCAACAAATATTGGTGCGAGTTTAATGTCTTGTTAGCCATTGCTGTGGTATTTGATCCTCGATACAAGATTCAATTTCTTGAATTTAGCTATAGAAAGCTTTATGGTTCTGGATCACAAGAATTAGTAAAGGTTAAGGAAACACTTTTTAGCCTTTTTGATGAGTACATGAAAGATTCAAAGACATCTCCTCCATCTTCTTCATGTTCCCGAGTTAGTAATGATGTTCATTCTCGTAAAATTCTGGATGATAACAACAAACAATCCTCAAATGTTTTCAAGGTATGATACTAAAATCTTTGCATCATTACTGTTCTATATTTTTATATCATTTTAAATATTTTATCTAAATTTTAGTTTATGTTTATGATATATCAGGAATTTGATGAACTTGAAGGCTGTGAGTTTGCTGGTAGTGCTCCAAGAAGTCAGTTGGATTTGTACTTAGAGGATCCAAGAAGTAAAAGAACAACTTCAATTCATGTACTTGACTTTTGGAGATCACAAGAATTTAGATACCCGGATCTAGCTAGACTAGCTAGGGATGTTCTTAGTGTTCCGGTTTCAACAGTTGCATCTGAGTCGGCTTTCAGTCTTGGTGGTAGAATTCTTGACCAATATCGTAGTTCAATGTCTCCCGAAGTTGTTGAAGCCTTGATATGCACTAGAGATTGGTTGTTTGGAGAAAAAGATAAAAATTTTAGTGTTTTATTTATGTTTACTGGTCTTTCTAAATTTATATTTTCATTATATATTTTTCTTTTCTTATAGAAATCTCACAATCAAATACGGAAGAAGTAACTGGAAGAAACATTATGGCCTCAAACGAGTCGAACCTCAACAAAGGTGAAAGAGAAGTTGTGTTGGTTGAAGAAGCAAATTCTAATCAATTATAATTTGTTGTTCCAGATATTTTGCAGTTTCAAATTTTGCCTAGTGAATGTTTTAAGCTTAGACATTTCAGATTTAGACAATTGCTTTTGTAGGGTTTTTATTGTTTATGGTCTAATTTGGATTGTAATGTTATTTGTGGACTAAACTGATATTCATTGTGATGTGACTTGTTTTGTAATTTCAGTATATAAATTAGCAAAAATCCCCAGTTGACTTAATAAATTATATATATGGTTTATTTAAGGTTAAACGATAAACAGGTCATTTCGGGTCATTTTGGGTCGTATTCGGGTTACCCGTATATTAAACAGATCGTGTTTGGGTTGACCCATCTGACCCAAATAATTAAACGGGTCGTGTTCGGATTGGCCAAATTTGTGTAATTATCGTGTCTCAACACGACCCGCCAACCCGGACACGACTCGAATTGCCACCCCTAGGGCTTAGGGCCTTAATTTTGTATTAATGGCAGGTGGGGATTCTTGGAGGGAATCCCTTATAATTTCCCTCCCAAAAGGCAGATGAGTTGGCATATTTTATTGTTTTAATTAATGTTTTTTTTATTATTTTCCAACATGGCAATTTGTGGTCAATTTTCCCGCCAAAATCCAATTATCCCCAATTCTCATTGACACGTCAGCGACGGGAGTGCCATGTCAGCAACTCACGGCGAAATTGGAAATCTCCGGCAAAAATCGGACTCAATGTCTGAAATTTTAAAATTTAGTGGTCTAAGATCAAACAGTGACTAAATAGCGGACTAAATCTCTATATGGTCCAAGTTACCGGACTAAAAAAACAATTTTCCCGTATAAAAAAAGTACCCCAAATATGATAAAAAAAAAAAAAAATTATCCATTTTCTTAATCGATCAAACCAAACAGGCCCTAGTGGCTAGTAGGTGACAGACTCAAGACACCAATGAATTATCATTAAAGGAGTACAAATATTTAAAGCACAAAATAGGGTTTGATAAAGTCAATCCACCACCATTCAACTTGTCACCACTAGCTTATTTTGTGATTTTGTCTGTAAAATAATAGATTTGTTCCTTAGTTTTCTCAAAATATGTAATAATATAGCTGGAATTTAAGAATATTCTTTTTTGCACTATTATTTATTTTTGCAGTTCCTATCACTTGTTCAAGATTAACATATTTTTGGTCAAAATTACAACTTTAATACAATTGCATCTATATTATAATATCCATTGTTTCAATAGCACATTTCATGGGCAAGTTAAGAAATAGCTCAAAAATTATATGTAGAACCACCACTCTACTCACATTTTAGTGAGGCACGAAACATGCCCCTTCCCTCATTCTCATGATCCAGTTTCGAATTTAAATAAAAATAATTATACATATGTAAGGAAAAAAAAAAAAAGGAAAGGCAAAGTACATTAGCTAGGGTTATTTGTTTGACTATTGGACCATGAAGTCAAGTTTTGCCCAGTGAGAGCATTTTGGAATTTGGATGGACATTGGGAGTAGAGCCGGCAATTCAGGCCCGAAAAGGATCGAACTTATTTGGCCTAGCCTAACGGGCCCAATGACTCGATTGTCATGGCTAGCATGACATGAGTTACACTACATGAGTCAGGTTGGACCTTGAAAAAATCGACCCGATAGATTTTTGAGACAGCCCCGCATGGCCCGATTTTACCCTCTGGCACGGCCTGCCTGAATGCCACCTCTAATTGGGAGTGTTTGCAATTAGAGATGTCAGCAATGGCTGACCCCTAAACAGTTAAACTCTAGGTTGTGTCATCTTTCAATTATATATTCTACAATTTTATATATATTTATTTATTTATATTATTGTTACAACTTGGAACCCGTCTATTTCTGATTTTCGTATTTTCAGTCCAGTTAATATGTTCGTGCATACTACATTTTGAACATTTTTCGTATTTAACTAAAGTTTTCTTTAGGTTTTACATACTCTAAATTGAAAATACACAATTTGTATGCGTAAAAGACTCTTACTTAATTGAAAAACAGCTTAGCGAAGATTAAAACCTAATTATAATTGAACCTTAACGAGCAATTTTTTTGTTATATAAGAAATAGATTTTGCATAAGAAGTCTCTGTTTTCATGAACTCTAATCAGATAACTTACATGAAAAATAAGATTCTTTTAGATAAATAGATTTATACTAAAGTGTTCTAGCTCAACTCCAATACATAATGATAAATTAACATTAAACGTACTCAAATCAAATACATAAATTCGACCAAAGACTTACATCTAATTTCAATCGCATCACACACAACTAAAAAAAAAAAAACCCAAAATTTGATCAAAATGATGATCAACAACATCACAATTTGTCTACTTTTATGTACTGTTTGCACAGTGTGTTTAGCTTCTGCTAATAAACTGCAAGATGATGATAAAACTCAAGTATGGCGTTGGCCCTCCACATTGCCGCCGTTCCCTTGGTGGCTAAGGCCGCCGTCATCTTCGCCGGAGAATCACCGAGCACTGCACCACCGTAGTATGCGGCAAAAACATCACAAGCGGCGGCCGCGGCACCATTCCCCTCCTAAACACCACCGGAAAATTCCACCTCTGTCACAGCCACCAGTTCCGCCGCCGCCGCCGGAGAGAGATCCTGGGGATTGCTCCACAGCTTTGATATACATAGATGGTTGCACGAGAGATTTAATTACTTCATTTTTCGATCTAGAAAATGTGTCAATTGGGCGGGCTTGTTGCCGGGCCATTTCCGGGCTTTCTGATAACTGCTTCGAGAAAGCATTTACGCAGTTTAAATCCCCCAATTTCACCCGCAGAATTAGGGTTTTCTGTGCTCAAGAACGCTAAAAGCTGTTTGAATTGGGATAATTTCAAGACACATTTATCAGTATGTTCCTCTTTATAAACCTTTTTTTTTTTGTTGAAATAGAAGTGAATGTTTATTGAAAAAGTTGTAAAAATGATTATTTGTTTATAAAAATCAAACCAAAAGCAAAATTAGAACTTTTACACTGCGTCAAATAATGAAGTGCAAATATCATTACACGCATCCTACAGGTTTACCCATTTTTGCACCATCAAATATTTACAAAAGAAAATTACATTATTTCTTCACATTTTATTTTGTAAGAATAAACAATTAAAGAAGGCTAGGCATATCTAATATCTAAGGAATAAAGTTCTGCTCATTCGAATGCTAGAGACATGAAAGTATCATCATCCAAAAGAGATTCAATATAAATTAGATCATCCTCAGTGTAAATTACATCTTCAATGCTGTCTGGGATCACATCTGAAGCATCCTGCAGAAAAGGACAAGGATTGGGAAAAGAAAAAGAAATTAGGAAATTTGAAAGTCATAAATAACAATTATAGGAAAGAACTGCCAAATATCATTTTTTTGGGGTGGGTGGGTGGGGGGGAGGGTGATAGAGGGTAAGGGGATATTATTTTAGTATCTAATTAAAACAAGGGATAATTACAAAAAGACCTTGAGGTTTGGGCTAATTATAAAAAAAAAAAAAATGAGATGTTTCAAAATTACAAGAAGCCCCTCAGATTTGATTCCGTCTTAAATTTAATGTGTAACTATGATATTCTATAAATATAACGAGGTATTTGAAAGTTTTTCGGTTATGAAGTAGGAAAATGTAAATTAGAATCAAACCTCAAGGGGTTTTTGCAATTTTCAAAAACCTTAATTCCTTTTTTGTAATTAGCTTGAACCTCAGGTTTTGTCTTGTAATTATCCCTTAAATTTAAAACAGTTAATTTTTTCTTCAAAGATAAACATTACTAAACAATCTCCAAGAACAATCATTAATATGTTTTAACTAATAATAGTGAACTACTTCAGAGCCCTTATTATAAGCCATAGGCCATAGCATGTTGAAAAATTTGCAGATATGCACATTGATATTACCAATACATAAATAGGTAGATACCTTAGTTTCTCGGACACCTTCGGCAGCAGTTAGCAGCCTACGGTATTGAGCTCGAGCTTCAGGGTACTGAGCCATGGACTTCACCCTAGCAAGTGCTTTTTGCATCCTTTCTTCGGTTTGCTTTCTTCCTTCTTTCAGAAAGTCATAATCGTCTTCCTGTGACAAGGTGCCCTCTGTATTTGGCCCTTTTAGAACAGCATCAGGCTGAATTCCACGTAATCCAATCCTTTACGTCTCCACCTCAGAATAGCCTTCTCCAGTATTCCCACTGACCGGGCAACGGTTTTTTTCCTGACTTGATGCCCCCTAAAGTGAGCCTTTTAGCCCCAAAAGAAGATAAGTCAGTGCTATAAGGATATGCTTGATACATACACAAAATGGGAATCAGTCATCGTAAAAATAGGAAACAGTTGGCGCTTAAAGTGTACATGATAAGGAAAAAAACGTCACGCCTGCAACAGTAATACACCCAGATAAGCTGGCCTTGCACTTTATAAGTGAGGTCAGCGGTCTGAACCCCTTTCTCTTCCCCTCCTTTCCCCCTAGCGTTCAAACTCCCCCCCCCCACACACACACACACAGAGAGAGAGAGAGAGAGAGAGAGAGAGAGAGAGAGAGAGAGAGAGAGAGAGAGCATGCTTTCTGAAACACTTTAAGGTTGCATTTGGATGGGGGATTTGGGAGTGGACTTGGGGTGAGGGATCCATATCGACATTTCAAAGATAAAAATTTTCACCTGGATTTTAACGACTTTTTTTCGAATTAACAAAAATTCTTTTCGCTTCTTCCAACCACGAAACTTTTTCTGAATGTGCACTGCAGCAGCATTGGCCACACCTTTGGAGGTTTTAGCAGCTAGAACGGCAATAGCATGCTCATCAGGAAACAGCAACTCATCATCGCCATGTTCGATAAACTGCTTCCTCTGAAATGACTGAATGCGGAATATTTGATGGATGTTTGCTGCTGCTTGAGTAGCATTGCAGAGGGCGGCACGACAAAGTGTATCGGGCACATCCTCTCCAGTTGTTGGAAATGCTAAACGTTCTGAAACCGTCTGTACTGCTTTCACTCCTGAAATATCATCTGAGATACCGCCTTCCTGTGGATCACTCACTCTGAGAGTCGAGAGGTGCGTGGTCAGAGAAGTCTCAGCAAGAAAACCAGATATACCCTTGTGTCCACTGGAAGAAGCCAGGTCAGCTGGAGTTCTACTCCAAGGATATTCAGCAGATGGATCTGTCAGTAATCCTGGAGATGCACCCAAATAAACAAGGGCAGCAACTGTGTCCTCCCTGTTGAACGAGAAGAAACTGTTAATACGAGGCAGAGATTTATACTCTAATTTTATGTTTCCTTTTTAACAACAAAATGGGAAGCAGTTAGGAAAAGTTAATTTGAGATAAATTCAGTATCAAGAGTACAATTTATACTCAATATATTTTCATTTGAGGTGAGCAAAACCATTTTTCTCTCAAGTTATGAGTAGAAAAAAAAACCTAATTGATTAAAATATTATACAGCTAAGTTACTTAAGTTTGCTTGCAGAAGGTAGAAAAAGAAACACTCTTCCCGCAACTAAAAGCTGTCAAAAGTTAGCAACCTATCATAACAGGTAGCAGAACAGTGACATAAGTTGGGGTAACAAGGTGCAGTGTGGCTTCAGTAGCATAATTTCAGATCTAAATGCAAAATCAAATAAGAGCAAGTACCATAATGTGTTTTTATACAACACTAAGTTCAAAGCATTCTACCTGCCATAGAAAGCAGCCCAATGAAGTGCTGTCCATCCATTCACATCACGAAGATTTATACTAATTCCTGAAACTATAATTGGCTGGAGGGCCCAATTGAAGCCAAGAGCAGCTGCCAAGTGCAACACACCTTGGCCCCCTTCATCTACAACTGTTAGCCCCTTGCCATCTTCAGTTACTCCATGCAGAAGCCATGAGTAAAACTTCTCTTTTAGCTGCTTCTCAAGGAGCATTTCCGCAATCACTTTTGGCACTGATGTGTCTTTATCTGAAGCCAGCTTTGTCTCGTGGTTGTTCTCCTCCTCCATCAAAGAAACGATTTCTTTGAGTATATTCTGTTTCTCAGAGTCATTTCCAACAGAACTTACACGACTGCCAATGGGTCCAAGGGACAATATCGTCTCAAATCGTTGATAAAGATACATAACAGTTGCACTATCTCCATGTGCATCATCAATAGCACCAATATGGTGTGGTTCAAACCTGTATTCAAATTCTCGTATTTCACTACAAGCCAACCTGTTTGAACAAGTTACGTAGAAAGGGACAAGTCCAGGCTTGTGTGGTGGAGCCCGGCAACAAAGGACCCCATCTGCTAATACCTCAGCTGTAACCTCCACTTGGCCAAACATAATTGACCATCTGCATTTTGATAACTCTTGTTGGCTCTTGAGAAAGGTTCCGATGATAAGGACCTGCTTTGTGGCAATAAAAACAAAATATTAACAGCAAAAATAATAAAAGTGTAAGCATGACAATGCACAACACTACATGAGTTCTCGGAGAAAAATGAATAATGCCATAGTAAAACAACGGCAGTGCCACTTTTGTTCACAGCAAGTCAGCAGAAGAGAGATCAAAGAACAAAATGTCTAGCGAACTAATTCATATATCAAGTAGCATATAAATATGAACAATAGTTCAGACAATACTTCTGCAGATAGAAGCAGGGCATATACAAATGCTTAAATGATAACTTGGGTTGCACTCTGAAGACAGATATAAGGTCAAAGTTAACAACAAGTACCTTGGTCTCCAAGTCTGCATAAGCCCAGTTTGGCGAAAAATCAATAATGCTAAATAGCTGGTCCTGAGAAATTGATGGGTTCAGTGTGTCTGCATCCACTTGCAATGTAGCAGGCATAATAGAGTCATACTCACTCCCCATGATACTCCATGAAATTCCATTACTTGACTGCAAATCCAGCTCACCAGATTCTCCAAGTTCTTTAGCAATCCAACGTGAGAAGCTGTCAACTTTCTTCAGGCTCTCATCTTTCTGCAATCCACTAAACAATGGTTTTTTCATGAAGAATGGGTAGTTTTCGTTTCCTATCTCACTCATAAAATTCTCCATATTAGGGTTCATTGCATTTCCAGTTTCTGCATCTGAAAGTTGCATTTGAAGATCTCTTTGTTCAGACTGCTCTTTCTGCTCATCAGGAAGGGTGTAAAATGGCTCCACAAAATTCTCTTGATTCCGAGGAAGAGATTTATCCTCAAACAAATTACTTACATGATCACGAGGTAAATTCAAGATCAAGTTTTGGTTCATGGCGGACTGTGCAGTGAACGGTCCTCAAAAGAATGCTGAACAGGAGTTTAAAAATTCAATTCATGATCATATTGTGGAGAGAAACTAGCCTCTGATATGATAAGTAATCAATACGAGCTGGTATTTGCATGATGATGGAACCACAACATGTTCAAACAACAGATGGATCAAAGCCGGAAAACACCGTGTTTGTGTTGCCGATAAAAAAGCCAAACAAGTTGATAGCATGGTTTTAGCAGATGATTGATAGTTCTCAGTTCTCACTTCAGAGAACTGTGAATGCTGATCTGAAATTCACAAAAGAGAGAAGGGGAAAATGTGATTAGCTTTAATCATAAATCTTGGATTAACTAAGCCCTATTTCTGACTTTCTTAAAGAGGAATCTCATATAAAAATGTGGTATAAAGTTTGATCTAAGATTTCAAATCAGTATTCAACTGATATATATAACATCAGGTAAGCAACTGACAGCTATGCATCAAAGCTAAAATTAGTGCATAAACCAAACTGCGAAAAAGTTCAGGAGATATTGGGGTCAAAGAGACTCTTTCTGCTTAAAGAAGGCCTGGATCCTGATTCATCATTTGTCTAGACACAGGAATTTCTTAAGAAATAAGAATATAATGTGCACAATTCAGTGAAAACAAGCAATCTCCAATGAAGATGGAATGCCAGAGATATCCAATGATTGTGAACACTGCAAATAAAGCAGGTCATTAATGTTTCATGTTTGATGAACTTTTATAAGTTCATCTTTGATGAGATGGAATGTCAAAGATATTCTAATGATTTCAAACACTGCACATAGAGCGGGTCATTAATTGATTCATGTTTGATGAATTTTTACAAGCAATCTTCGATGATGATAGAATGCCAGAAATATCCAATGATTTTAAACACTGCACATAAAGCAGGTCATTCATTGTTTCATGTTTGATGAATTTTTAGTTCTTTCATGACACTAAAACCCACCCCAATCTCGGAAAAAGAAAAAAAGAAAAGGATGTAATAGTACATAGTCATGTGTATGCTACTAATAGAACAAACTTGGGTCATATTTTTGGCAAGCTCTCCATACAAAACCATTATACTTCATGTATGCCGATATTACACAAGAATCAAAAAGCAGGACAGTCAATTATCAAGCACGGAAACACCTAGAAGGAAGGTTTTGTGATAGAAAACAGATCGATAACAGTATCAAGGCGAATCATCTGCAGCAAAATATTTTTGAGTGTCAATGTTTACACTAAAAACATTTCAAGGCATGTTTAATATGGTAAAAGAAAATGCCAGAAAGAAAAAAATCAGTTAGGTACCTGCCAGTTGACATGGACAGGCAGAGAGCCACCAGATTCCTGTTTGTAAGCAATCTCACCTGTTCAGAAACAGTATAAAATCTCATTCACGAGTGCTGAAAATGTAAACATTTTTAAATGAAAAGGATGATCAATGTTATATACTATGCTACCAGCTGAGGAGTTCTGAAGAAATTCCTGCCAATATGCCAAACCAACAGTCGCTTGGGCCCCAGATATAAAATTGCTTCCACCTAAATCTCGATCTGTATGAGCCCGGGAATAATTCAGGAAGAAACACTCTGATCCCCTTTAAATAAGAAATAGCATCAGAGAAACACATTGTGAATGGCTAAAAAGTGCATCATGGGCGATCAATGCCCAAAATAAGTATGAGAAAAATGAAATTAGATACCTGGACTAGAAAGTTGATTATACAAGCTTGATTGAACATAATGACTTTCGTCTGTCGGTGGTGAATCTGGATATGAATGACATCTAGAACTTGCTTGTTGATTATCCTCCATAGGGGGTTCTGTCCACAAACATTGGTCCATGGGAGTAACAGAGAGGCAAGTGATTTCAGTGTCAAATTCTATGTTTGTTTTAAGATATTTCGTTAGAGAGATACACACAGGCACACAGACAGAGATGTACAAACTTTACCCGATTCAGCATCTTCATATGCTGATGACAAGGTACTGTTGGGGCTAGTTCCATGGAAACTGGATGACAATAAGATGTTATTTCCAGAATTTGATGCAACTGTATCACTGCTTCTAACCAAGCTGATGTTTGTCTTATTCCCCTGCAGAAGGGAAATAAAGATAAATTTGCTTTCCTAAAACCTAATTTTATTACATATGGAACAATTTAAGTTTTTGCTACAAGCATATATACAAGTGGATAAAAGTGATTATGAATTAACTGTAAAAAGTTAAAAGCTAAAGCATAGACAATCGAAAGGAGCATATACAGAAAAGTACACCATGAGGCAACCATTATTTTATGTACATTCCAATTGAAATAGCTTCATGAGCAGTTCTAAAGCATAGACAATTAGAAGGAGCATACATAGAAAAGTACACCAAGAGGCCACCCATAATTTAAGTATTTCGAAAATGCTTCATGAACAGTTCATATATTATTTGAGCAATGGAAATGTGCTTTCAATTTCTGGGGTAAACTAAATGCACTGTTCCACCTTACACAATTTTCAATTAGTACGGATGTTGGGGATTATCTCGAACATTTATTATTCATATTCTCATGATTAAAAAAGAAAAGTTACAGCCAACAATATCGAACAAAACTCATTTTATGATGTTAGTGGAATCTTACCTTGACTTCCAAATAGTGCACAAACACTATGTGCATGAGATCCCTGCAAGATTAGAAATAAGAATTTATTGATACTTTCGAGCAGGTTAAAATTGACACAGAATTTTTCAGGGACATTCTCAATTAATTTTTAAAATATTCCATGCCAAGCACACAAAAGTATTGGCTAAAGAAATGTGGAATAGCACGCTAAACATATGGGATAAAAACAAAAGAAAAATTAATGGATACATGAATCAGTAGCGCAAGACCAGGCAACAAATCCTGCAACATTACTCTTGACCCCAGACTAGACTAGTTAAGAACATGATACTTAAAATAAGTTTTTGTGAACTACACACAACTAGATCCAGCTCCATTATTAATAGTTCTATTTATCTTCCAAGAGGCCAATTTACTATTGCTTGATCTATTCAGAATATGGTGCAAACACCATGATTGCTTCTCATGAATTTTAAAACAAGATTGATTACTTTTATTGATAGCAATAACCCAGAGGTGGATAGATGAGTAATAGTTACAGTTTGAAAAAAATATGCATTGAATTGATCCTGATGCACCTTTTTAACTCTGAAAGAAGATAAAAACAAATATTCAATTGTGACATGAGCTGAGTCCTGAGACAGATCCAGCACAAGTAAAGCTCTATCACAATTCCTGCGATCAAGCTAAAAATATTATTGTAAATATATCTGATTTTAAAAGCCAAGACTTACTGCTCGAGCAACCAGTAGCTGCGCCTTTGAAAATATTCATTATCCTCACCATGAGCATAGTAACAGTGCAACATATCAACACTTCCGACCTGAATAAATTTAAAACCAGCATGTAACATCTGGCAAAAAGTTTCCCAGAACCACAATAATCTATTGCATTGTGTAATATATATCACACATCCATACTATGTGAACATAATTAATTGATGTCTGTATTTAAAAATATGTTCTTATACACAAGATGTACATGTTGACTAGAGTTGTGCACCACGACATTGTTAACGAGGATGTGTCACCAATTCAACCACTGGCACCAAGGTAAACCTAAAAATACTAGGTAAATTAAGTATAAAATTGATCTGAATATATTAGAAAATCTTATAGGCACAACCTATGCCTCAAATGAGTGCATTGTGGTTCAGATTATGAAAATCACAGGGTGTAAACTGTAAAGTAAGTAACTAAAGATTTCCAAAGATCAGGTTGACGAAAATTGTTTTTCCTGATCAGGTTTACTGGACATATTCTGCAAAACATAAACAACAATAATCCTTGGCCAAGTGGCAATGAGGTCAGTCCCATAAAGAAAAGGCCACAAGTTCAAAACTTAAGCTTTTTGTTAAACGCAAATATGGGATCAGTTGGTTCAAAAACCCAGACCCAGGATAATTTGGTTTGGGTACAGAAATAATCATATTAGGAAACTGGCCTGGGTACTGCACACCAGGTTTCCCATCTGACATGACAGGCAGCGACAGCTTTAATAATGATGCCCTCCAGGTAAAAAGTAAAAATGAAAAATCATACAGTACCTATCAAACAATTTATTAACTAACAATACTTGAACATAAAACCTTCATTCGCCATATGCGCTCCATGATTACCTTCAGTTTCTCATGGGCTTCTTTGATAGTTTTCCCATCCTTTTTCTTTCTCCAATTATGCCCATCCTTCCGGAAGTATCTTAATACCTTCCGATCGAATAGAAAAACAGAACCACCTGAAAAACATGTGAGTGGACAAAATTGTTAATATAACCATACGATGCCAAAATCTCTATAAAAAAAGGTAGAATAAGCAAACAAATATCAAAACCAACACTCAGTAATACCAAAATACGTCCATGTGAGACACTTTCTACAAGTTCAGGCATGCATTTCGAACTGGATAGTGTGACTAATGAAATCCTGTATGTTACAAGTGAGCTGCAAAAGTCATTGTTCACTAGCCATATTGACCAATGAAGCGCACATAGAATGTAACAGTCTCAGTTCCCAAAACGAATTAACAAAATATTCAAAGATTGGAGCTCGAACATTCTCTTGCAAGTTGCACCCACACACACAGACCCATTCAGGCTGATTCAGCTTTACGAAAATTATCCAACAGAGCAGCTCTGAGAAAATGAATGTTTCATGTATCACATCATCTACGATCCCTCAATTCTTGTATTATAACCAGAAAAGTTACGCAGATTAATATATTAAAGTTTCCAATATGATCTCCAAATGATAGACCACTCAACAAGTCAAAAAGAAGCATGTTCTTGTTACCAACATCAAATAGAATGGCTTCATGCAAAATCACAGTGATGGAACCCAATCAGCCGATAAGCCAAAGAATGGTTTACCCACATATTACATGCTAACTACTCCCTATTATTGAAACTAAAATTATCACATGTACGATAAGGCATCTCAAGCTTGCTCCAGAACTGTGTTTAATAAACACCATAGGTCCACATCATGACTCTCTCCCGCTTCAGATACCCATCCCCTTTCTACGTCAAAACCAGCTAGCTTTTTACCTGTCAGATACACAATGAATTCTATCCAGAAAGATTGGCATGAATTTCTCAAGTCTAAATAAATTGAGAGACGCATTCTCTTAGTATCCCCTGCCCTCCTAAACATAAATTAAAAAGTTACATACTCTGCCATTTTATACAATGATCCCTAGACGTGAGCATTTACAACAGCAACCCTATTATCCAAACAATTAATTGTATCCTGACATCCATTTGATTAAATTAGACTAACCTCCACACATTACCTTTACCCACACATTTGGACTAAACCTGTGATATTTCATTAAACAGATTTTGGGGAACAAACACTGAGAATTGAAAAGATTGATAGGAGAATTAATAGATGTAACTCTGTAAGACAACAGACAACCAATAGAGCTATATAAAGTGAGGATGATCAATAACAGTCTCAGTGCAAATTTTAAAGTAGATATAACAAACTAGAAAATTGTGTGACAGAAATAGGGATTTAAGACTTTCGAAAAAAATTTAGATGCCAGTCATATAATATAGACACCATTGAGTTGTGCCTTTCAACAATTTAACATCTATTGTGCATGGAAATATAAGAAAAAATGAGATCAAAGCAACAAACTTTAACATTCACAGTTTGTTTAAGCTATTTTGATGTTGAGAAGTGAGAACCCTTTGTTCATAATTAGACATAGAAGAATTGTAATCTCCCAGGGAATTTTTCAAGCCATTAAACGGTGTTAATGTTGTTTCTTAGTTATCTAATACGACTATCCAGAATAAACCAAGTGAATTGCTATTCAAGTAACTTAAATATTTTAATAGTCAGTGAACAAATTATTGACTAAATGAAAGGACATACTGACTGGCTTATTTGGAGCCTCTGGGAAAATATGAAACTTTTGATAGTTTCTTAGGATTTCACCAATTTCAGCAGGCCTTAGCCAGCGATGTTGGGCTTCTGACAAGATCTGCTTAATATCTGCACATTGTACAGAAGAAATCATTTTCAGAAAAACATAAAAAGAAATTAATTTTGCTTCCTACATATCAATTACAAGTAGCAAACATCTCGTAACACACAGTTGAACTATAATGTACAAACTTGATAACTGACCAACTAAATTGACGCATGAAATGATAGGCACAAGAAAGAACACTGCCCTATCACTAACATATTCCTAAAGCCTCCATAGACAAGTTAAACGATATGAAAGATATCAATTACACTGATAATTGATCAATAAAAAAGGAATTCCAGCACATGATCCCGCCCCCCATAAGTAAACAAATAGTCGTCATTTAACACTAAACCGTGAAACCCACTTAGTCTTTCCATTCTCGATTTCTAAAAATTTCCGTTACAACTACTCCAGTTGAGGCTTAGACACGAATCAAACATACTCTACAGCTGAAATAAGATGAATTCATGAAATTCTCACAGCTGAATAGAGTGATTCGGAATTAGGTTGAATGCAAAAGCGTACCCAATCGGAACCCTATATTGCACGATCCGCTTTCAGCCATGGATGGTTGACTGGATCACTGCAGTCAAGAACTTCTAGTCTTTGCATTTATGGATAAAAGACAATGGAGAGAAAAAACGCCGAGAGAGAGAATGTGATAACTTTTATACAGCTAAATTTGCGCAGTATTTTGGGGAGGTCAGTCGTCAAGTAGACAAGCTTGAAGAACGCACACTTGGAGCCGCTATTTACACTCAAACTTCTTATAAATAGGGAAATTAGGTAAAATAACCCCTACGTTAAGGAAAAATACCCCTTCATTATTAAACAATGAAAAATACCCATTTTTCCTCCTGAAAAGTCTAAAATGTCCTTTTATTTAAAAAAAACCAAAAAAAAGGAAAATAATATGAATAGGCGGGAAGGGTTCTTTCATTTGCCCATTACACTCAAACGTCTGACTCATCTTCTTCCATTCTTCTCATCTTCCAAACCACGTCCGACTCACGTCCGACTCAATCGCTTCTTTCGATTTCATTTCTTCCTCTTCGACACGCGAACGTCCTCACGAGAACATTAAAGACGAGCACTGTTCAAACGAGTTAGTGTTATCCATCGCGATTGTTTGACGTCTCCGTTTTTGAAAATCAAAGGTCATTCTTTGGTTGAAAATGTTTGTTTTTTCATTTTCTTCTCTTATATGTTTATTTTAGTTAGTTTTTTTGAACCATTTTGGGTTTTGTTTTGAAAACAAAATAATAAACAGTTTGGGGTTTCGTTATATGACTCCAAACGAGATTTAACGTTAAATGATTCATGTTTTGCGGAGTTAATGGTGTGTTTAGGTTGGAATGTGCGTGTACTTGGCTTTAATCCAACATTTTTTTGTTTCCCACCTATTAGCCATGTGCTTTGCTCACATGAGTGCCCACGGCGTTGCCCACTTCAGGGCCCACTTCTTTCCCCACTTTGTGGAGTGCGTGATGTGTTGTGTGAAGTCCGTAGAGCTATAATGTGTTTTTAGGTTGGCATATGTATGGATTTGGGTGTTTTCGGAATTTTTAATCTTGCCCACCTATTTGCTTTTTGCGATGATCTGCCCACATGTTTGCCTACTTGTATCTAATACTACTTTGTGGAGTGTGACGTGTTGTGTGGATTTTATGATCATATTCTGTAAGTCATGATGTGTTTTTAGGTTGGCATATGTATGGATTTGGGTGTTTTTCGGGAATTTTTAATCTTGCCCACCTATTTGCTTGATCTGCCCAGCATGTTTGCCTACTTGTATCTAACACTACTTTGTGGAGTCAGCGTGACGTGTTGTGTGGATTTTATGATCATATTCTGTTGAGTCTATAATGTGTTTTTAGGTTGGAATATGTATGGACTTGGGTGTTTTTGATAATTTTTATCTTGCCCACCTATTTACCTGATGCACTTGGCATGTGTGCCTTGTGCCTACTTGTACTAACACTACTTTGTGGAGTCCGTGACGTGTTGTGTGGGTTATGATCATCTTGTTGTTGAGTCTATAATGTCTTTTAGGTTGGAATATGTATGGATTTGGGTGTTTTTGAGAATTTTTCATCTTGCTCGCCTATTTCGCTTGCATTACGCCCACATGTGTGCCTATTTGTACCTAACACTACTTTTCATTATGCGGTTCAAGAAAAGATGACGCTTGTTCAAAACGAAAAGGACCAATTTCAGCGAGATTAAGTGCTCGTTGCAATCGAATGAGGAAGTAAAAGCGAGAATAGTTGGTTTTTTGAGCGATAGGAATAGACAAAGGTTTGTTTGATAAATGGTTTTATCATGATTTTGATGATTTTGTTTTTATACCAAAACAATATTTTTAAAGGTTGTCAAATACTCTAAATGATTTAAAATGGATTTAATATTTTAGGAGTATTTCTTCAAGTTTATTTTCGACAAAATTGGACAACGCTTTTAATGATTTTATGTCAATGTGTTTTAACATCAAAACAATGTTTCTAAATGTTGTCTAATACTCCGATCGATCTAAAATGTTTCTACTATTTTTTGAGTATTTCTTGGAGTTTACTTTCGATATAAAATTGGACAACACTTTTGTTTTGAGGTCAACCGGCCGCCGTATAGGGCAACCCGTACTGAAGATGTTTTTAGAAAGCAGAAAATTAGGCGGATGTAATATTGGTGGAGTCGGCCCGTCAGGGGGTCATCCGTGTCGTCGGCCGTCGCCCCGTCGCCGTCGATAGAAGAGAATGTGTTTCTTTTGTTCTTCTAAAAATGAAGGTCGACAGGCTAGGGTGATGTCGCCAGGTTGAGCACCCTCGGCCGGTCGCCCAGTGTTTTTTTTTTGAAAGCTTGATTTCAAACTTCTTCTGCATGACCGGCCGCCCTATAGTTTGATGAAAAAAATTCTAACCGTTGTGTATGAGCCATCTGACTTTTCCCTAAATTGTGGAATTGATTTCTAATGACTATAATCTTCATTTTAATTGCAATTTTTTTGTAGATATCTCAGATTCAAGAGGGAGCTATCAAGTATCAATCATCTCCTATAAATAGAGGAAGATTTGAAGCACAACAACAAGAGAGAAAACTACAACACAATAAGATACACTCAAGAATACACTTGTTCTTACATTGTCTTATTTCTTGTTGTAATTTGCCTGGCTTATCACTTTCACATCCTTGAGGTCTAGGTTTTTCTTGATTACACTTGCACTCTATTGTATTATCAATTATCGAGTTGTAATCTTGAATTTGGGTAATCATTCAACACAAGATATCCTTGTGAGTGTTCTTGTGGTAAGAACACACTTGGGTGATCTAGGTGTTAGGTGTAAGAAGATTGTGGTAATCTTCTTGTTGAGGTGTTGAAGAATTTGGTATTCTTCAAGGTTGAATATTGTGGTAATCTTCACAAGGTGCCGTTGGAGATTGTGGTAATCTTCAAGAAGAGATTGTGGTAATCTCAAAGGTGATGTTGAAGAAGAGTGTGGTGCTCTTCAAGGTGTTGTTGTAAGTTGGTGTTTTATTAATTTTTGGTAAATTAATAAAATCTTTTTGATTTTTGAAATCCATCCCGGATATACTGGGGTGGTAGTAGATTAGGCCCTAGGTGGGTTGAACTACTATAAATCGGCGCGTGTTGTTTACATTCCGCACCTTTATTATTGTCTTTGGGCATTCGGTTCGAAAAAGAGGGCGAAATCGAAAAGATGGAGATAATCTATTCACCCCCCTCTAGATTATCATAGCCGCTTAGACTTACAAGTGGTATCAAAGCCAAACTCTTTGGCAAGCTTGTTTCACATCGCGAGTGAAGAGAAACAATCGTTGGCTACGAACGAAGCTCATCTATCCAAGCACCTCCACCACCAAGCCACCATTATTTGATTCCAAAAATTTTATATTTTGGAAAGAGAGAATGGAATGTTATTTACAAGGTTGCGGATTCGATATTTGGAACATCATCATCAATGGAGAATCCATTCAT
Source organism: Rehmannia glutinosa (assembly GCA_016081115.2). Lineage (NCBI taxonomy): Eukaryota > Viridiplantae > Streptophyta > Magnoliopsida > Lamiales > Orobanchaceae > Rehmannia > Rehmannia glutinosa. The sequence continues at coordinate 44,678,498 of CM071929.1, forward strand.
ATGAAAGACACACCACACACCTCTAAAGGCTTCAAAGAGCTCAATGATGAAGAGAAGAAAATCATCTTCTTAAACGGTAAAGCTCTCAATATTTTGTATTGTTCACTTACTAATTTGGAATATGAACATATTGTAGGAATTCGATCGGCACATGAAGTATGGCAAAAATTAGAAGCCATCTATGGAGTATTTGCAAATGAAAGGAGTCAAACAAAAGCATCTACTTCTCAAAGGGATACAAGTTCAAATCTAAGGAACAAGCCTTTTACAACTTCCAACTATTAAGTAATCGAACAATGTTTTATGGGCATCAAAGAAGAAAAAGAGGTATGTCTTAAACCCTCTACTTCCTATGATATTGTTATTCAAAATGATTATAGTGATTTGCAAAATGATTTTGATGATCTTCAAAATGAATTCAAAATTTACTTGTTAAGTACAAAAATTTGAAAAAGGAATTCAATGTTTTGAAAAATGAAAAGGATAGTTTATTTACTTCCTATGAATCACTATCATGTGCTCACACCACCACTCTTGACAAGGTTAGAAACCTTGAGAAAGAAAATAGTACTCTTGTTGAGGATATAAATTGCTTGAAAAATGATTTATCAAAATCAAACTTGAGTACCAATAAATTGACCAATATTGTGAATGTTAATAGTTGTGATAATTTGAATAGTGAACTTGATCATGAGCCTAATATTGTCAAGCATATGAAAAAGAATCGAGTTCCTATGCATATTAGTGATGTTACTTGCTTTTTTTACTGTAAGATGGGTCATACGGTAAATACATGTCGGGCTAGAAATAACTCTTATTATTGTTGGAGACCTAAAAGTCTCAAGACTAATCCCAAAGGACCCAAGCACTTGAGGGTACCACAACACAATGTCATATTAGGTACCCGGTGGACTAATAATCGAAGAAAATTCATACTGCCAAGGAAACATCAAATGAACATCTCATTTGATCAAAGAAGGAGAAAACATTTTCAACAAAGTCAATTTCCAAGAAGATGATATAATCAAAAATGGGAAGAACATAATCCTTGGAAATGGCAAAGACATCATCAAGATGACTTTCAAAGAAAAAGAGACTATCAACAATGGCAAGGTAACAAATCTTGGAAATGGAGCAATCAAAGAAGTCATCATCAACAAAGTGACTTCTCAAGGGGAAGATATCATCAACAATGGGAACGACACAACCCATGGAAATGGCGTAATTGGTAACCCGTATCTCCCTATTTAAATATGCATTTTATTTTGTTATTATGCATGCTCTTATTTGTATCTTAATTGCAAAATGAGTTTTCAAGTATTTATTAAGGTCTTCAATATATATTTGTGCTTTTAAAATATTCTTGAAAAATATTTTTTTTGACTAAAGTGTGTTATCATCTCTTATGGATTTTTATGGCATGAGCTTACTTGTGATATCTCTTAGCCTACACTTTTATCATTATGATTTGTGCTAGATTTGTTCTAAGAATTGTGTAGGATTCATATATTTTCACAAATGGCCATTTACGTCATTATTTGTCAAGAAAGGCATAAATTATCGAGGTACGTTTACTTGTATTATTCTTACTTTTATAGACTCGATATATATATTGCCATGTGCCTATGTGCTTGTCTTTCATAGTATTTCATACAATTGCCATTAAGAGGTCTTTTTGATTTTTTTAAAGGTACTATTCGATATTTGATTGAACATATGTGCTTTGTCAACTCTTGTTCAAATACTTCTTTTAAATGAGGTCTCAACTATATGCTATCGGATTTTCAAATTTCAAAAGAGACCTTTTGTAGTTTTCTTAAGCTTATTTGAGCTTGCATGATTTATTAGATTCTTGATGATCTTCTAAATGCATAGTATGTGTTTCTTGTTTCATGGTCCATATATATAGTGTCTATTTTTACCATGCTCTTATGCAAGATATTTTGTGATTAATGATTGAGGCATGTTTTTGCACTTGGACTATGTTTTCTTGCTTATATAAGCATTGCCGTTAATGAGTTTGTTAAGTTGTGTAGATGAAGTACTCCAAATATTAGTTGCCTCAAAATATTTGGATGTAAATGTTCTATTATGAACACCTTAGATCAATTGGATGCCCTATGATGATAGTGAAGAAGAAGACAAAAGGGGTATTCCGGAACAAACTCGATGACCAAGGGAACATTGGTCGAACTAAAGCGAAGTTAGTAGCTTGAAGGTATTTTCAAGAAGAAGGTAATTGATTTTGATGTAACATTTGCACTCATAGCACACTTAGTAGCTATTTGTATTTTACTTGTCCATTCTTGTTTTAAGAAAATTTCAAGCTTTATCAAATGGATGTTAAATCCAATTTTCTCAATGGTTTTATTCAAGAAGAAGTCTATGTAAAACAACCTCCGGGGTTTTTAAAATTTTTCTAGGCCAAATGATTTTTTTTATAAAAGGCCTTGTATGGTTTAAAACAAGTACCCCATGTATGGTATGATAGACTTAGCTATTTTTGCAAAATAATTTTACAAAAGGTAAAGTTGATACTACACTTCTTGTTTTGAAAAAGGGGAAGGTTGTTTACTTGTGCAAATTTATGTTGATAATATTTATGGTGCTACTAATAAATATTTATGCAAGATATTTTTCCAAGTCAATGCAAGGTGAACCTAAGATGATCATAATGAGGGAAGCTCAAATTTGATCATTAGAATTCAAATTACTCAATGCCAAGAAGACGGTTATATTTCAAAAGAACTCTTGAAGGAGTTAAGCATCGAAAAAAGAAAAACTATCTCAACCTCTATGGCTAAAGATTGACAAAGGTTGAGAAAGGCATATAAGCTGACAAACAAATTCGAGGTATGTTTTCTTGTATTATTCCTATAGACTCGACATTCCATATGCCTTATGTCTAATTGCTCGACTTCAAAAACTATCCCAACGAATCTCATTAAAGTGTCGTTAAAAGAAATTTTCAAATATTTGAAAGGCATTTCTTCTTATGACTTGTATATCCATAGTTTTAAAACGTTATTATTTTTCGGGATAACAAGTCCGGTGTAAATTTTATGTTTTCAAAATATGGTTCGTTATAATCGAACTAAACATATTGAGATTCGATATTTTTTTAAAGGGATTGCATGTTTAACAAAAAGACTTGAGATGTGTTTAATTCCGTCTCAAGGATAACTCGCGAACTTTTTAAATTGCTAACCACCGAGTATTTTATCTCATTTCGAGCTTGATTGTGACATAATGTATATTGAATGAGGTCTACGTTTGCATTTTGCACGTTTTTAAAACTTAGGGGCGAAAAATCGGATTTTTGAATCAAACCTCGGATTTTTCAAACAGAACCAAAACATGTGGTCGCTGCGGGGCAACCAACCGTCGCCCACCGGCTCGACCGATCGCCCATGCCCTGGACCAGTCGCCATTGGAGATTTTTTGATTAAAATCAGTTATGTTTTCCAGACTTAGCCATTTTGGCGTTTCTTTTCTCTATTTTCGTCCCATTTGCAATTTTCACACACGATTCACTTCAAATGAGTTTTGATGCATGAATTATATATTCAGGGACTACCTAGCTCGGTTATCATCATTGATGCTCATCTTTACCGATTGAATGGTAAAATTTCACTCTCTTTAGCTCAATTGGGTTGAACCTCGAGTTTGTGGCTTATATGTATTTTTCTTGATGCAATTCATATATTTTTGTGATAAGCTTATTAATTGTTGATGATTGACATTTGTTAAATTGCATTTGGTGATGAAAAACTTGGCTTGATTTCATTTACAAGGGCTATATATATCTTTCTCAATTTTTGCCCCGAAGTGTTCGATTAAACGTTTCATTGAAAAATTCATCACCTACATGATTCTCTCGATTTCAAAAGTCTTATATATTTATAGAGATCGTGTTTTGCTTATCAAATGAGTTTTCATAAACCTCTACAAGTCGTATGATTCGACTTTTCCCTCTATTTGGTTTATAAGCTTCAATGTTCAAATAGCTCGATACATCGGTTTAGTTGCGCACTTTGATATGAATATATGATGTATTTATCTTGCTAACATTCTTTTGATGATTCCAAAGGGGAAACATGTTATAAGCTCTTTAGCTCAAAGAAGCTAAGATAAAGCTTAACGAAGAGAAGCTATAAGTTGTGGTATGTAAAGCCATAAGTTGTGGATCATATTATGATGTATTATGGTTCTTGGTCCATTGGTTCTAGTATGGACGTATTTATGTTTCTAATAATGTTTCTTTGGGGGAGCTTTTAAGTTATTGATACTTAAGCTCAATATTGAAAAAGCTAAGCTTTTAGCTTTTCATTAAGTTCTTCTATATTACTCTTGTTATGCATGTTGATAGGGGGATCATTTGCTATATGTGTTTTAATATCTCTACTCACATCATTGTGTTTATATAGCGTGGATTGTTGTCGCTCACAACGGATAGTTCTCTTTGCTTAGGTAAAATTGTTTTGTTTTCAAAATCGACCTCGTTAAAATTGTTTTGGTTTGTAATCACCAAAAAGGGGGAGATTGTTTGATAAATGGTTTTATCATGATTTTGATGATTTTGTTTTTATATCAAAACAATGTTTTTAAAGGTTGTCCAAATACTCCTAAATGATTTAAAATGGATTTAATATTTTTCGGAGTATTTCTTCAAGTTTATTTTCGACAAAATTGGACAACGCTTTTAATGATTTTATGTAAATGTGTTTTTACATCAAAACAATGGTTCTAAATGTTGTCCTAATACTCCCGATCGGTCTAAAATGTTTCTACTATTTTTGGAGTATTTCTTGGAGTTTACTTTCGATATAAAATTGGACAACACTTTTGTTTTGGGGTCAACCGGTCGCCGTATAGGGCAACCCGTACCTGAAGATGTTTTAGAAACAGAAAAATTAGGCGATGTAATATTGGTGGTCGGCCGTGCGCCCAGGGGTCATCGTGTGTCGTCGACGATCGCTTCCCCGTCGGCCGACCGGTACACAGAAGAGAATGTGTTTTTCCGTTCTTCTAAAAATGAAGGTCGACCAGGCTAGGGGTGATGTCGGCCGGTCGAGCACCCCCGGCCGGTCGCCCGTGTGTTTTTTTTTTGAAAGCAGTTTCAAACTTCTATTTCAGCGCGACCGGTCGCCCTATAGTTTGACAACAAAATTCTAGTTGTCTGTGCAAAGCAGACATCTTTTCCTTAAATTGTGGAATTGATTTCTAACAAACTATAATCTTCATTTTAATTGCAATTTTTTTGTAGATATCGATTCAAGAGGAGCCTATCAATTATCAATCATCTCCTATAAATAGAGGAAGATTTGAAGCACAACAACAAGAGAGAAAACTACAACACAATAAGATACACTCAAGAATACACTTGTTCTTACATTGTCTTATTTCTTGTTGTAATTTGCCTGGCTTATCACTTTCACATCCTTGAGGTCAGGTTTTCTTGATTACACTTGCACTCTATTGTATTATCAATTATCGAGTTGTAATCTTGAATTTGGGTAATCATTCAACACAAGATATACTTGTGAGTGTTCTTGTGGTAAGAACACACTTGGGTGATCTAGGTGTTAGGTGTAAGAAGATTGTGGTAATCTTCTTGTTGAGGTGTTGAAGAATTTGGTATTCTTCAAGGTTGAAGATTGTGGTAATATTCACAAGGTGCCGTTGGAGATTGTGGTAATCTTCAAGAAGAGATTGTGGTAATCTCAAAGGTGGTGTTGAAGAAGAGTGTGTGCTCTTCAAGGTGTTATTGTAAGTTGGTGTTGTATTAATTTTTGGTAAATTAATAAAATCTTTTTTCTTTTTGAAATCCATCCCGGATATACTGGGGTGGTATTAGATTAGGCCCTAGGTGGGTTGAACTACTATAAATCGACACGTGTTGTTTACATTCCGCACTTTTATTATTGTCTTTGAGCATTCGGTTCGAAAAAGAGGGCGAAATCGAAAATATGGAGATAATCTATTCACCCCCATCTAGATTATCGTTGCCGTTTGGACTTACAAGGTTTAGGGAATCGTGCTTTGGCCAATTCATGGATGTACAAAAGTTGAAATTTCAAGGCCAATTATATCTCCACCTCTCTTTCGACAAAGACAAGTCGATGTCATTGGACAAGATAATATTCCACTTCAACAATAAAAGCGTGATTTTGGAGTAATCTGAATTCTCATTGATCACATGACTTGGTTTTGGGTCCAAGTCTACTATTCCATCGTCTCGGGGATCTTCAAAAAATGCTTTAGGAGATTTAATCCCTTTTGCCACGATACATGTGGAAAACGCTTTAGAAGAATGGTCCAAGAAAGAGAAAGGGGATGGAGATATGACTTTTGGTGGCTTTGCTATGTTTCTTATACGGTGTTCTTTCTTGTAAGAGACCGTAAAACAAAAAGGTTGTGGAAGAATATATTCACCTTGTCGATGATCTAGAAGCATTTAATGTTTATCCTTGGGGGAAGAGTAGCTTTCGATTTCTTGGTGAAAGAAACACGTGCTGCATGGCCGACGAGTAAAGGGTTTTTGGGAAAGAAAAAAAACGAAAGAAAAGCACGATTTTGAGAACTTTGACATCCACGACTTCCACCCTGCCTTACAAGTATGGGCATATGTGGCGATCCCAGACGTCGCCAAATTGTGTGCCATCACAACAAAAGCTTCCAAGAATAGGGTGCCACGTATTTTGCGTTGGTCAACCAGAAGCCCCACGTTTTTACATTTGATAAATTGAAAACAACAATCTTGAGGACTTTGCTTAGGGGGATAATGATACGGTAAGCTTTTTTATCATTTTTATTGTGTGTATGCATGTCCGCTCATGTGCCCTGCCCACTTGTATGCCCACATTACTGCCCACATGTTTGCCCACCTTTAAATTTGTCATTCACTACTGTACACCTGCCCAGTTATTTGCCCACGCTTATACCCACATGTTTGCCCACTTGTATGCTCACATTGTTGTTCATTTATTAATTTACACATGCCCACTCATATGCCCACTTCACTGCTCACATGGTTGCCCACCTTGAAATTTGTCATTCACTAATGTACACCTGCCCACTAATTTGCCCACTTGTATGCTCGCATTGTTGTTGTTTCGCTAATATACACTTGCCCACTTCACTGCCCACTTGAAGTACTATGTATGCACTTGTTGTTTTTGACTTTTGTTTATATGTTTGTAGCTCGTTGTCACAAACACCGAAAGCAAATCAAACCGGAGCAAGATACTGAGTCCTTGAAAAAACTTATTGTGTGGGAAGATGCACTTGAGAAAGAGGATTTGAGACAGAAAAATGAAGAAGAAAAAAAGAAGAAATATTTGAAAAGAAAAATGTTTGAGGAAAAAAAGGAGGTTTAAGCTAATGATGAGGATGGAGGGCCAAATCCTCCCATGGACTGGTTTGGTTTGTCGAGGAAAGTCGACAAAATTGAGTCCATTTGAAGTCAATAATGGAGCATTTGGGATGCTCAATTCTTTGAAGAGGTGGGCAAAGAACAAGCTCCATCGAATGCCCATTTTTGTAGTCTGCTGGACTATGGTGCCGATAAATGTGTCTGCCGACAAGGATGGCGGCGAGGGATGCGGCCGCGTTGCCCAACACGATGACGCAAGGACTTGGCTGCCGATATTGTTGTTAAGCATTCCCTGCCGAGCATTCCTGCCGACTTGTTCGCGCCCACATTGTTGCCGAAGCGGTGGGCACCACTTTCGAGAAGCAACCCATAAGCTCTTCCCCTCATCCCCTCCCGATGTTTTCAAAAGGTATACCAGGGACTGTGTGTGATGACACCACTTCGATGAAAAGAAAGATATACCAGTCCTTTTGCCCTTGTTCTCGGCAAGCCGACGCCCAACCCATTACATATGTCCCGCACAAAAGATTTGAAGAATTGATTGCCAAGCCTTCAAAACTTGATGCATTACTTTCGATGGTTCAAACCACGAGGTTGTGGCTTCAAATCCAACAATTACTGCCGATGGTGAGGACGGTGCATCCGAAAGTGATGGGGACAATGCCAAGCCTGATTTTGTCGATATTGGTAGTCCTATCAGAGTCGGATCTCCAAAACTTGGTGACATTGTTTATCAAAAATGTAAAAGGACAATAAGACCTGGCCCCACGAAGAAATCACCTTTTATGGACCCAAGTCATCATGTCCCCCCAGGAAGAAGGGTAAGGTGGTTGTGGAGGATGCTCTAGAAATTCCTCATTTTGCAACTCTTTGATCCAATGGGCCTTACCCCACAGGCCTTGATTGAAGAATTTGAGAAGTGGTTTGATGAAAACAAGGACAACAAGGACGTAGTTGTTCCTTGTTCAGTTGAGGAAGGTCACAAATTTTGTGCCTCGTGGTTCTTGAATATCCGTGACCCAGAAGGATGGTTGGATGATCAGGTATGTGAATAAAATCACTTCCATTTTCCTGCCCACTTCTTCACCTATCTTCCTGCCCACTTTTGTTTTTACTTGCCTACATCTCTGCCTTATTGTGTGCCCACATATGTGCCCACTTTGCAGCAAATGGACTTGTTGATGCGCCTCGTTGCGTACAAATCAAAAAAATGGCCTGAACGTTTCTTGTCGAACTGGACAACCGTTGATAGGCTATTTTGGGTACGTAGCATCATTCATTTACACAAACATTTCATTCATCTTGTTTTTTGATATAAATTTGTTTATGACATTGATTTACTTTTATTTGACAGAATAATTTGACTATGAAATGGGGTGCCAAGTTTGTGAAAGCTTCAAAGAACAAAAAGAAACTCTGGTCTTGGTGGAAGGAGGACGAGACTATGCTGGAATATTTGATGGGCACATATCCAATAGACGGTGTAGGGAAATCATGGGATGATGTTGAGAAGGTCTATGGCATAGGCCACGTCATTGGCAACCATTGGGTGGTATATGAGTTGGACTTGAACAAAAAATTGATCGTTGTATATGATTCAATGTCCGAGTCCAAGTCATTCAATACTTATATTGGACAATTCCGTAAATTAGCGTTAATGCTACCAAGTTTGTGCGAGGAAGCTCATATTTGGGACAACAGGGTCGAGCCCCCCCAAAAGGATTAGAATATTGAACGGTATGAGCATCATCCGCAACAATTGAATACCAATGATTGTGGAATAATGTGCATGAAGATGGTGGAGTCCTTGGTCACGGGGCGCGGTGTAGTGAAAATCAACGCCAAGAGGTGCGATGAATTCAGGCTCAGAATTTGCTGAGAATTATACAAAGAAGGAAATATTAGATGTTAATTTGTAAGTATATTGTGTGGATTAAACTTTTATTTCTGTTTCCTATATTAGATGTCAATGTAGTACTTGTATATTATGTATGGCGTTAGTACTTGTATATAATCGTAATTATGTATGACATTAGTACTTGTATATTCTTGTAATTCCAAATTAGGCCTGCCCACAATCCTGCCTACAATCTTGCCTACGCAAATGCCCACTATTATAAAAAATTATATAAGACACAGATCTAAAATTAGGAATGTCCACAATCCTGCCTACAATCATGCCTACGAAAATGCCCACTATTTTAAAAAATTGTATAAGACACAGATCTAAAATTAGGCCTGCCCACAATCCTGCCTACAATCATGCCTACGCAAATGCCCACTATTATAATAAATTTTATAAGACACAGATCTAAAATTAGGCATGCCCACAATCCTGCCTACAATCATGGCTACGAAAATGCCCACTATTTTAAAAAATTGTATAAGACACAGATCTAAAATTAGGCCTGCCCACAATGCTGCCTACAATCATGCCTACACAAATGCCCACTATTATAAAAAAATTGTATAAGACACATATCTAAAATTAGGCATGCCCACAATCCCGCCTACAATCTTACTGAAAATGCCCACTATTTTCAAAACTTGTATAAACACAGGATCTAAAATTAGGAATGCCCACAACCGCTTTTTACAATCATGCCTACGAAAATGCCCACTATTTTAAAAATTGTATAAGACACATATCTAAAATTAGGCATGCCCACAATCCCGCTACAATCATGATCTACGAAAATGCCCACTATTTTCAAAACTTGTATAAGACACAGATCTAAAATTGGGCATGCCCACAATCCTGCCTACAATCATGCCTACGAAAATGCCCACTATTTTCAAAAATTGTATAAGACACAGATCTAAAATTAGGAATGCCCACAATCCTGCCTACAATTATTCCTACGCAATTGCCCACTATATTCAAAATTTGTATAAGACACATCTGCTTAAGCAAATGTAAATATTAAACAGTTTAACAATCATAAACAATGTAAAAATCTCAAAACATTAAAGGGTTTACATGCCCACAATCTTGCCTACAATAATGCCTACGCAACTGCCCACTATTACAGACTTTCGTATAAGACACATATGTCAAAACAGGCATGCCCACAATCCTGCCTACACAAATGCCCACTATTTCAGAATTTCGTATAAGACCCAAATGCCTACCATATTACAATGTAATACATCAAATTACAAACAACCAATATTCATCAGTCCACACTTTCTAAGATTTGATGTTACTTCTCACCGGAATGGGTTTCTTGCACGTTTTGCGATTATGACCGGTGCCTTTACATCTGCCACACTTCCTTTTCATTTTTTGCTCGCCCTCGGACAATATCCTCGTTTTTCGTGGCCTACCGCTAGGGGGCGCATGATTGAGGCAACACATTCAATCGGGATACTTCCTCGGGGGTATTCCAGAAGTCCACGTGGCCTACAAGGAAGATGGTCTCTGCATATGCAACTATTAGTGCATCAGTTGTGTAAGATTGATAGACGAGTTTGTACCTTGGCATTCCAACTTTCCTAGCTGCTGCTAGTGCATGTGTACATGGTAATTGATCCAGCTGGAACACATTACATGTGCACTTTCTTGCATTCAAATCGACCTCGGCATTCCTATCACCATCAAGTACATAGTAGGTGTAGTAATGCGATGTTTGACATCCATCCTCCTACTCTTTTCATTCCGCTCTCGAACAATTTTCTCATTGATCGTCAATGGATATTTCATCTTCACAACCACATTACGCCGTTCCGCATACCACCTCATCAACATCATTAAGATTGCATCCAAAAGGGCCACCGGAGGGTATTCCCTAGCATCCCTGAGCACGGCATTAAGACTCTCAGCGATATTGGTAGTCATGATGTTATATCTTCTACCCGGAAAAAACACACGAGCCCATTGCTCTTTCTGAATATTTTCACTCGTCAGGTAGTTATATATATCACTAGATACAAAATATATATCGTTCATGATATGTCAAAAATCGGATTCATTATATGTCTTAGCGGCACAATAGAGTAGAGCCGATACATCGACATTCTTAAATTTGGCAACAACATTTTGTCTTAGATGGTAGATGCAAATTCCATGGTGTGCATCTGGGAAAACTTCCTTAACGGCATTAGCAATAGACTGATGGCGGTTTGAGATAATAACCAAATCATTCTTCTCCGCCAACAAGACATTTATCTTTTCAAGAAACCATTTCCATGAAGCGTCATTCTCCGAGTCAACAATGGCAAATGCTAAAGGGTAAATTTGGTTATTTCAAAATCGTCCAGGTAGCCACTAATAACATACCTCGATTTCCCTTTAGATGCGTACCATCCTTGGCTAATACTGGTCGAATACATGTCCAAAATCCACATATACACAAACCTAAAGCCATAAAACAATATTTGAAACAACCACCTTCATCAACCTCAATCTCGGTCACAGTACCTCGATTGACTTGTTGGACACGTTCCAAGTAAGGGGAGAACCTCTAACCAATTTAATTGTTTCTTCCTTTGCTCTCCATGCTTTGTCATAACTTATGTCCACATTGAATTTATCTTTTATTTCAGCAATAATAGCTAGAGGTGGGTATGAATGTGTGGGTTGTTTATACCTGTACATAACTGCCTCACCCAACACCTTACTCCTAGCCTGCTGATGCTCATGGTTGGTCATTTCAATCGAAAACTCATGACAATTTATATATTTCACAACAACCCATAGATGCCCACCTCGCCGCCTAGTCACGCGTATCATCCACCCACAATTTTTATCCACACACTTGGCAACAAATTTAACTGTGTCTGACTTTTTAACAATGTGTTGTCTGTTTTTCAGCATATATACAAATTATTGCAAGTCGTCGAGTAAATTCTTCTTTCGTACGAAAAACTTGACCAACCTATAAATCATCATCTACTGAGATAGAGTCACAACTGCTTGTTTGATTGCTCATAGGCCCCACACCACTTTGCCCAGTTTCGACATTATTCCTTTTGCATGATTGACTATCATGCCCAGTATGCCCACCTTCATGCCTACCTTCATGCCCACTTTTCTGCCCACAATTCCTATGCCCATCATCCTGCCCACAATCTTGCCTACACTCCTGACTGCCATTCTTATGCCCACTTGACTGCCCACAATCTTGCCTACACTCATGCCTACCATTATCCTGCCCATCATCATGGCGATTTTAAGTTGATGTTCTTGCGCTACTCTCTGAAGCGACTTTTGTGCCCACCCCGAGTTTAGCATTCCCCCTTGATCTTTGCCTCAACACCACCACCACCACCACTACCATCTTCGTCACTTGACCTATCTACGTCCTCCCAAAATAGAGAGTCATTCTCAAGGTCTTCAATAGTCATACCTAAATATTCTTCAAAACCAGATGTTTCTTTGACAACCCCTTTGCCTTTATCGATGTTATTATTGGGGCGTGGTAGATCCTCTTGAACAATTGGGATGTAGATAGTTTCAACACCACCACTATCATTCTCTTGAGAAGTAATAGGACAGTCATCGCCACTTGACATATTTACATCCTCCCAAAACATAGGGTCATTGTCAAGGTCTTCCATAGTCATATCAAAATGTGGAAGTGTACTTGGTTTTCTTTTTATTTACTTTTTAGTTTATTGATCTACGCTTTTTAAGTAAATGCACGGAGGTGGCATAAAGTCTTCAATGATAGGTTCTTTTTAATTGGTAACATCACTTGATTGCTACTAGTTGACTCCAAAGAGTGTTTTTTTCTTCTTATTTTCCTTCTAATCGAAATTGGAGCAGGACAAAGGCTTCTCACTATTCATGCGAACAAGTAGCGACATCGTCATCATCGGATTGGACATGGTGGCAAGGATCAACATGTTCATAGCCAAACCAATCGGTCAACTCTATTTCACACTCATATGGATTGAATTTAGAGAAAATATAAGCTTTCCGCAACAATTCGGCGTAAGTGAACTCACGAAGGGGAAGAAAACAGTTTTGGAATGCTTCCCTGTATACCTCCGTCGGGATGTACTTATGTCACAATCCCAAACTCCATCCCATAAGAGCATTATATGAATCCTTGCAGCAAATAGATAGATATAAAAGATCAGTTTCGTTGTCCACCCACAAAATTTTGACATTCAATGTAAATGCCCACACAACTGCCCACATAAATACCCACCCAAGTGCCCACATCCTGTCCAGTTCACTTTGTCCTCCCAAACAAAATGACATTGAATTTAACTGCCTACACAACTCCCTACAATATTGCCCACACAAGTACCCACCCCCGGTCCAGTTCACTTATCCACCCACAATTTTTGATATTTAACATAACTGCCCACCCAATTGCCTATTGTTATGCCCACGTGTTTGCCTACTGATACAACTTGCGAAAAATCGAAATTCTTCAAATTATACCCATTTCAAAAATCGTGAAAAATTGGTTAAATGAACCATTTTGCGAAAATGAAAATCACTAACATTACACGAAAGAACAATCAAAACTAACATTTATCCATATTTTTTTATGCAAGAACTGAGATTTATTGTCGACACAGGTCCTCGATTTTGCCTCCTTCAAACGCGTCGCATTTAACAGGGTTCGTAATTTTGAAGAAGAAATCGTAAATCTTGCTCTCTTTGCTCGAAAATCTTGTTTGTGATTGAGAAGTAGGCTTGTAATGGTGAAACTAGGGTTTGTAATGGTGAAAAGGAAAGGCCCGCTAGCTGAAAATTTCACTCCCGTCCATAGGTGCTCGCTTTTTCCTTTTTTTTTATTTTTTTAAGTTAAGGGTAAAGTAGACATTTTAGGTAGGGAAAAGGGGTAGATTTTATTAGTTAATAAAGTGGGGGTATTTTTCCTTAATACCCCTTGTTGGGGGGTATTTTACCTAATTTCCCTTTTTACACTTACTTCCTATTTTTACAAAATTAAAATGACTAATATATCCTTATTGTCAAAAAAATACACCCACCACGTTTTTTGAAGTATGGCACGATCGTGCCCTATTTTAATACATAAAACGATCGTGCCACATTTTAAAATAAGGCACGATCGTGCCAAACTTTTTACATCAGTTTCTTAAAGAAAACCGATGTTAAAAGTGTGGCACGATCATGTCCTATATTAATACATGGCACGATTGTGCCACACTTAAAAATAAGGCACGATCGTGCTATTCGAACATGGCGAAAAAATGGACGATCTTGAAACAAAAAAATCCAAAATTTGTAACACCACTTCGAACTCAACCTATAAAACATTTAATCTATTAAAAATGACACATTTTCGCACTTAGTGCTACAATTAAAATGCACGGTAGCTAAAAATAAAAATCAGCAACTAGAACCCTAGGGAAGAAAAAAAATCTGGAAAAAAAAGATTGGGTGTATTTAGAATTTTTTATAATAGTAAGGGCATAATAGTCATTTTAATTTTATGAAAATAGAGAGTGTGGTGTATTTATAAAAAATAGGGGTGCAAAATAGCGGCTCCTTCGACTAATTTGACAAATATGTGGCAAATGGCACTGACTTTTTGAAACTAAAAGGCGAGTTGGATTGGGAGAATTTTGATATTTTAAGCCATTCTTAAGGACGCCTAAATTTTCTTTTTTTTCTTTTTTTTTACGACAGATGGCGCGATTGGTTACTACATAATTTTTTTTTCAAAAAATAATTATAAATATTAAATAAATACACAATTTTTGAATAACTAGAATGTGAAAAATATTACTAAATAAAAATACGATTACATAATAAAGTCTACAACACATAATAAAAAAAGAAAATTACAAATTAAAATTGAGTTTACGATCCAAATATAGACCTAGCGTACTTAGCATTTTGGCGAATAAATTATAAGATACATACATACACCATTTTCGATATGTTTGCTAAAATTTGGAGAATAAAAGTTGTAGAGAATTTTAAAATATTACATATCTTGTTAGACTAGTGAATAGAATATTACTATTAGATCAATTAAATCATAGTCATTGGTTAGAGATTTGTCTTTGTATAAATAAGTGTTAATGATTTTATAGTAAACCAAAATTGAAAAAAATAAAGAAAATATATTATATTCCAACAATAAAAATAGATTATAATTTTGAATAAAAATATTCAAAATTATTCATATATATTCGAATATTTTACAAATAAGAATAAAAAAGGGAGTAAGTCTGCAAATTTCCTAATTATACCCTTTATACCAGTACGGCGAGCAATCGGAACTTCTCCAACTGAAGCAACTTCTCGGCTCACCTTTACGCTATGCTATTTGTCATCACGACCTAATGCTGAGCAAAATTGTGTATTTATTTAATATTTAAAATTAATTAGGTAGTAGGCATCAGAATATTAAAAAAAAAAAAGGAAAATTGGCAGTAGACGCCCTTGGGGATGGCGCCTACACTTAAAATATCAAAAATCGTCAAATTAGCCAAATATTTTGAAGAAACATTTCTGAAAATATATATTGGACCGTAGTTGTGAAATGTATTATTATATATATCAATTAAGTACGGTTAAAAAAATTTCCCTAGCAAAACGAAAACGAATTTTTTCATATCTAATCGTAGCCTTAATAATTAATTCTTAGCATTTTGTTTCCCATACATATTCTGAAGCGGCGTTAAATACTCCGTACTTTTCAAATAAAACGTTTAATACTCGTATTATAGTTATTCGTATAATACTTGGCGAATAAAACATTATTTTAATATTTTTATAATATTTAAATAAATCAAAAAATCATTAAAAAATCATTTATAATTATAATTACAACATTATAAAATAATAAATACGAATATTAATAATATATAAATATAGTAATTATTATTAAATAATTATCTTGAATTTATGTTAAGATATAATTTAATATAATAAAAAACTATATATTAAGTTTTATATAATCTAAGAATAAATACAATTCACTTAAAAACTCACTAACTATTATTAAATATTTATTTTCAATTTGTGTTATAATTTAAAGTAATTTAATAAAGTACTTAAAATTAATTGTAATATAATCTAAACAAAAGTATGAATTACAATCTATGTAAATGTAATGTTAAATAAGTTGTATTATTACTCCCGAACAATTATATTATATTTGTATTAAACCCGTACGTCTACGGATCCATATATTAAATATTTCCATATTTTTTTCCAATTTTTTGTCGTAACTTTTAGAAAATATTCATAATATACTCGTACGTATTAAATAACGAACTTTTCCCGTCCCGTATTTAACTAACATAATAGATAAAAAAAAAAAGGATTAGTAATTTGGTATTTAGATGTTAGACATTAGGTTCTATTCCAAAATTCATAGGCAAAATTGTTTTTTTGGTCCGTTAAGTTGGCTCGATTTCGCTTTTAGTCCTTTAATTTTTATGGGTTGCGTTTGGCAAACACTAACTTTTCTATACCTGCACATTTAGTCCAATTTCAAAATTTCGGGGATATCTTATCCCTAAAATGCTGAGTTGGACTATTTTTCCATGAAATGACTATTTTGCCATTTTTTTTGGAGGGATACCTCGTGTGAACATATATTCAATTTAATTTAAATACAATAATCTAAACATATATTTATAATTTTCAATTGTAAATAAAATTAAAAAAAACAAAAAAACAAGAAAAAAATATGTATTTACAATTTTTAAATATATATAAAAATTAAAAAAAAATAGAAACAAAAAAATCATATATATCTATAATTTTCAACTGTAAATTGAAGTTAAAGAAAAATAGAAAACAAAAAAATAGAAAAACAGAAAGAAAAAGAAAATAATTTACTTTTTTTTTCCTAGTTTTCCTTAATTTTTATTTAAAGTTGAAAAATATAAAATATATGCTCGACAAATTTTGTTTAATTTAATTTAAAGAAAATAATATGAACATAATTTTCAACTTTAAATAAAATTAAAAAAAAATAAAATGAGAAAAAAATAGAAAAAAATATGTATTTATAATTTTCAAATATATATAAAAGTAAAAGAAATTAGAAAACAAAAATAATATATATCTATAATTTTCAGATGTAAATCAAAATTAAATAAAAATAGAAAACAAAAAAAAACAGAAAAAAATATAAACTTACAATTTTCTACTGTAAATTAAAATTAAAGAAAAAACAGAAAACAACAAAACAGTAATATATATATATATATATATATATATATTTATAATTTTCTACTGTAAATAAAAATTAAAAAAATAGAAAACAAAAAAACGGGAAACCAAAACAAAAAAGAAAATAAATTTCTTTTATTTTTGTTTTCTATTTTTATTTAATTTATAATGTTAAAAAATATAAAATATATGTTCGACTATTATAATGAATTTAATTTAAGTTTCTTTTATTTTATTATTTAATTTATTATTATTTTCTATTTTTTCTTTGATTTTAATTTAGATTTGAAAATTATAGATATATATATATTTTGTTTTCTTTTTTTTAAAAAAAATTATTTACTGTTGAAAATTTTGAATATATGGTCAGATTACTTTGTTTAAATTAAATTAAAAAAAAGTCGAACATATATTTTAATTTGTCAACTTTATATAAAATTATAAATATATGTTCATATTTTTTCTTTATTTTAATTTAATCTTATATTTATTTTTGTTATTTAATTTTATTGAGATATTAAACAAGTCATGTGATATGCACATGATCAAGGTTTCCCTCTAAAAAAAGGGACAAAATAGTCATTTCATGGAAAAATGGCCTTACTCGGCATTTTAGGGATAAGATATCCCCAAAATTTTGAAATCGGACTAAATGTGCAGGTTTAAAAAAGTTAGTGTTTGTCAAACGCAACCCATAAAAATTAAAGGACTAAAAGCGAAATCGAACCAACTTAACGGACCAAAAAAGCAATTTTGCCAAAGTTCATATCATCACTTGAGTTGAGTGTAATTTAAATATATTACTTCCTATATGTGTGAACTTTCTTTTGCTAAAAATTATAATATTATATTAATAGAATATAATATCATAATTTTTTTTAATATCACATCGTATTGTAAATTATAATATTAAATGAAAATTAAAATGTTTTGGACACAACACAATTACGCGGATCTTCATCTCTTATTTATCTTCGCAAATATATTTTCTTATTTCCTTCAACAAATTTCGTGACCACTTTAAATTGTTTTAAAAACAAATTCAATTTGGTCACATATTGTTGTTTTATCGTTTTCAAAGCCCTCTAAGTGGTACCGTCTTTGTTGAATTCATTTAAACATATTATTGTGGAACTTAAATAATAACACTCAAGATCAATTGTTGATTTAAATGACCTACAATCTCTAGATTCAGAAAGCACGCATTGAGGATCAACTCTTTGTCTTTCTAGTGATTAAGGCGAATGTGTTGTAAGGGTGAATGGATCTCAGGGTTCGTCTCATCACGAGTGCGTGTGTCCGCTCCCCAAATTTCCCCATTGTACTAAAGAAAAAAAAAACATGCAGTGTGCTATTTGTTACTCTTTCCAGTTTATTCAGATACATATATGTGTATGTGTTACTATTAATTGGCAACAACAATTTTTTTTTAATGCCTCGTAATACAATTTACTATAAAGATTCGCACAATTTATACAATTCACAATCTATATTCACTAAGTTCAAAATTGAGATTGGATCTTATTAACACAATTTTTTATAGATATTTGTCGTTATGTGGCTATACAGAATGATACATGGCATATGACGAATTACATGATCCTCGTTTTGTATACCTAATAACAACAAAGTAAAGAAGAAGTTGTTATTTTTAACTTGCTATATTTTCACTTATTTTAAGGGATCTTATAATAATTTCATCCATATTATAACATTATATAACATGCATATAATGTTATCTATCATGCATATAATATTATAACGACTAGGCTTTTGGAAAGTCTTCTTTGGAACTGCTAGCATATTCGGTTTAACGTAATCACTTAAAAGAAATTTGGACATTCTAAGCTGCGATTGGATGTCAATGAGAATCCATTTTCGTTCCGCTGGAGAATTTTTTTTGACCAAAACTATATTTGTTTATGAAAATTTTTTAAAATATACTATTCTATCACTTTAACTTTTCTCATTTTTTCTCTTATCAATCACATCTACACATTTTTCCACAAAAAACTAATCATTATTACACATTCTCCCACAAATTTCACTATTCACCTACTCACACATTTCTAACTACCAATCTCATTCAATCATTATTTTACTATTTTTAAATCAAATCAACTCTCATCATTACTTTTTCATCTCACATCCAATCACAATCTCAAAATTCAACTCTTTTTTTCCAATTTTTTTTCACCACTATTTTCTAGCAAAATAAAAAAAAATCAAAATGAAAGCATATTCAGTCTCGCTCTAACATATTGGCTTTCATGTCATTTACATTTTAAAGTATTTGGTTCATATCAATTCGCTAAAAAATATTTGGATATCTAGATTGATTTATGCTCGAGTCTCGACTTGATTAATATAATTCCCGACTCCAAAATCAACTATGTAATGGTGTTATTCCAAATGGAAAAAAAAATACTAAATTTGAAATAGGAAATGAAATTGAACAATACTTGAATCTGATACTATACTTTTCCACCAACACCCTATGAATAAAATAGAGTCGTCAATTTGTCACCACTTTTGAGGCTGGACTGTTGGTTAGACACATTATGTGAAGAGCTTGAGATCCCGTGTTCAAGTTCAAGTGGTACCAAATACACCATCACCAAATCATCATAAGAGGTATTTCAAAATACCTCCCTTTTTCCTTCCCACCAATTTATTTTTTTGGGTGCTTTTAGTAAAAAAGGCCCTACAACATAAATGGGAATAAGAAATAGCAGATCATTAATTGCATTTATTCATAAAATATATATTTATTTAAAGGTGAAAATATTGTTGTTAATATATAATACAATTATTAATATTAAAGGTGAAAATATTGTTGGTTGGAGAAATGGTTTTCTTATGTTGCAGTTCAAATTGGGTCTCTTTCTATACATTACAAAGAATGCAAAATTCGTCCTACGAATAAATTATTTACTGCAACTTGTATGTAGATGGCATTAATGTGCTTTGGGAAATCACTTGGCCATTGTATGATTGTGTTTTTATCGAGAGCTGACTTTAATTCTTTTTATTACAAAAATGAGTTTGTATTGAATTTTGTGTGCAAAGTAAGATTATTATATACAATGGAACTGAAAATACAAAATTAATATTACCGAAAACAATAAAGTTTCTTTTTATGAACAAAACGATTTTATCTTATATATTATGAATAAAATATACGGTAAATTTTAATAATTTTGGCTCCAAAAACTCAATTCAATCTGGTGCCAAATTTCTACATCCACTTAATCATTTTGGTTCCCATATTTTGAGTCGAGTTAACGTACAATTTATTAAGGAAGTCAATTACAGTTGAACGTTAATAATTTAATACTCTATTAATTATTTGTCAAAAAAAAAATACTCTATTAATTAATTATTTTGCTTAAATAATATCTTTATCATCCGGTCTCGATTTGGGGGCAATGCACTAAATTAATAATTCGTTAAATTTATAATATAATACACATACGATAATCCATATAGGTCCCGTTCAATATATAAATTAAAAATTCCTTAATATATGATACATTTATAATTAGTCTATAAAATCTTAATAAAAAATGATTCAATTGTTATTTGTTTCTTGTTAAAATATATGTCACCACTACAACAAAAACCAATTTACTTACATAAAAGCGTGTAGGTAAGTATTAAATAGTTATACAATGTAGGCAAATCCGTTGTAGGTAAATTCATTTTAGGTAAATATTTACCAACAAAATCTAAAAATGTTGGTAAATTCCTACAATAATTCGGTCAGTAAATTAAAAACTATACTTAATTGATCAGTATAGTTTGGAGAAAACAATACTTTTTATTTTTCGTCATTATATATGTAGGTACTTATAAGACATAATAACAAAATCATTTAAGTCGATAAATTATGTCGGTAAACGAAAGTTAATTTATAGTGCACTTGAATCTCATCTCAATCTTTTATTAATGTAGGACGAACTTTTAATGTGGTTTTCCCGTAAATCAACAACAAATTAATCAATTTCATTATTGCAATTTCAACGTCTCTTCAGTTGTATATACCCACATTACAAAGCTTGAATCTTTTGGTTTTTTATTGATGACAGAAAATAAAATTATATTTTACAATCCTTCAATAGTTTTTAAATGAACAGATAATTTTTTTTCTTCTTGCACCAGACGGGCATGGAAATTATCTACAAGCAAAAAACTACATGTCACATGTGTGTGAATATAAAGATAAAAATTTACACATTTCTTTTATAAAATATAAAAAAAAAAAAATAAATGATTCTTAGAGCAAGTTTTGGATTCTAAGGTTTAAATTTTAATAGAATCAAATTACGATTTATCAAAATATTGCAGATAACTTTTATTTATTATTGTTGTGGGGTAAAAATATAATTCCCCTTTTTCATATTTAAATGTATTATTTTTATTGTTATTGGGCTTATAGGAATTAATATGCAAGTCGACCTATAAAAAGAGCCTTAACAGGCCTCCATAGTGTTAAATAAGCCCACATAGCCTTAACAGGCTCATATCCCAGGTATAAATGGTTCACTTCTTAATTAATTTTTCATTAAGCTCCAATAGGTGGTTTTTTTTCTTTCTAGTAAATAAATTTGTCCCATTTATTGATTTTATTCAGAAGATTCAGATACGATATACGATAAAAGTGAGATCAAGTTATTTGTAGAGGTGTCAAAACAGGCCAGTGGGGCGGGCCGGGCCGGGCCGTGGCCCGCCAAGGTGGCGGGCCGAGAAAACCTCAACCCAACCCAACCCGCCTTGCGGGACGGCCCGCCAAAAATAAAAAAAATAATGAAAAAAAATTATTCATATTATTAATTTTAATGAATTAAACATACTAATGGATAATAAGTACATATTTTATAAAAATATTATATATACTTTTATAAGAGATAAAAATATAAAAAATCAATTATCCTATTTTTTTTTGTCTATTTTATCTATTTTTTTCATTTTTTTTTTTTTTTTTATTTTTCAAGGCTAGCCCCGAGTCCAACCCGCTAAGCCCGCGGCGGGCTAGCCTGTTAGCCCGCCTTTGGCGGGCTACTAAATACTTAACCCACCCCCTACCTAAAGGCGGGCGTGGCGGGCGCCTTGGATGGGTCTGGCCCGATTTTTGACTCTAGTTATTTGGTACATGTTTTGTCAGCGCATTCATTGTGAAGTTCTAATTATACGGATCGATAGATTTGTTTAGGTTTAAATTTTTCGTTTTAGATTTGTATAGTTCTATGATCCTGTAGGGCTCGCAATAGTTTTGATTTGATGTTGTAATCAAATGTAAGTTTCTTATGATAAACGAAAGAAAGACATTTTGATTCAAAAAAATGCATAAGTTGTCTGTCCCCACACATGATGTTTTATGTTTAAACTATGGTTTATCATCTATATAGTATGTTATACTTGAGTCCAAAATTAATCTCTCAAATATTAAGTTCTAAAATTATCAATAAAGTTCTACCTAAAAGTTATTTGCACGTTTAATCTCGATTCACGAAAATTTCAAAATAAAGCTCGATAAATAAATGCTTGAATTCAAATAATTTTTTTTATGCAATTAAAATTAAAAATCATGATTATTGTGAAATAAATGTGTGCGATTTGGGTAAAAAGGTCTGCTCGTCACAATAGATGTATAGGGGGAGGTTAAAATGAGACCATATATTATAGTGAGACAGTGTGGACTCATCTCAACCCTCCCTTATTTATATCAATATATGGCTAAGATAAATAGGAGTTAAAATTACATTAAATATTTAATTAATGCAAAATAAGGGTATAATTGTCAAAACAAACATGTGGGGGACCATCCAAATATGGAATCAGTTACTAGGAGAGAGAAAATCACGTGGGGAGATAGAAAATCGCGAGAAAATCGCGTTGGAGAGAGAAAATCGTGCATGTGCTCTGCCATGCAGTATGTTGTACATTTGTCATATATTTGATGTATACTTAATACTATTTTACTGTGTGTTTAACATAATTTTACTGCATATTAAAATGGTCAAACAAAAACATGTGGGGACCGTGAATCAATGAATCAGTTATATATAGAGAGAGAATCACGTTCATTAACATGTGGGGACCGTTGATTAAGTCAATCAATTGTAGAGAGAGAGAAAATCACGCATATTATTGTATTGTATATTTAACATATATTTAATGTATATTTAACACTATTATGCTGTATATTTAACATATTTGTACTGCATATTACAATTGTCAAACAAAAAAACAAGTATACAACAAACACATGTAAATGTACAACAAAACATATATAAGTATACAACAAATAAAATAAGTATACAACAACATAAATACATACATAAAAAATTAACTACTTATACATCAAAAACATCTAAGTATACATCGAAAAATATATTAGTGTATAGTACTCCATCCACGTCAGCATCATCTTTTTCACCAATTCTCCATCTACAACAACAGCTACACCACTCCATCAATGAAACAGAAGTCAACTTCAATTCTCCATCAATTCGCTAAAAAATATTTGGATATCTAGATTGATTTATGCTCGAGTCTCGACTTGATTAATATAATTCCGACTCCAAATCAACTATGTAATGGTGTTATTCCAAAGGGAAAAGAATACTAAATTTGAAATAGGAAATGAAATGGGGTTTGTACAAGTTTGGCCTAGTCAAATAGATGATGTTCAAAAATGGCTTTACTTATTCCCAAAGTTCAATAATGGCCTTCTTCTATGTTAAATGTCCAAATTACCCTTTCAGCACTTTAATATACCAACAACCCTCCAATTGCAAAGGTCTAAAATACCCCTTTTTATTTCTTCCACAAATTTGTGTATATCAACCGAATTTTTGGGGGTTTGTAGTTCAACGAACCGAAAATCCGTGCATCTCCTCCTTTCCAATCTTCGACATTGCAAGCGAAATCAACATCCAGGTTTGAATTTAGTTCCTCTGACCTTATGACATTGTTTTATTCAATTTATCTGTCATTTCGTTCATTTTCTCGAGTAGATGAAGTCGATTAATCGAATGCTGCGTATTTGCAGAAACGGGTCGTTTAATCGACCCCAATGAGTCGGTCAATCGACTCACGTTCTCCCTAATAAGTCGATCAATCGACACATTACAGCTGGTCGATTGAACGACTAAGAATCGACACATTAATCCGGGTCGATTGGACCGACTCATTGGGGTCGATTACGACCCATTCCCGCAAATACGCAAGATTCGATTAATCGACTAAAACGAGTGTCGTTCAATCGACTCATGTTCTCCTAATAAGTCGATCAATTGACACATTACACCGGTCGATTGAATGATGACTAGAGGGTCGATTACACGACCCATTTTCGCAAATTCGCAGCGCAAAGATCGATTAATCGACTTATTCAAAATCAAACAGAATCGCACTATAGTCTATTACTTGACATTTTTATCTTCAATTTAATTCGGACAACATGTCTTCACCGTTTTGGATTACCGTGTATTATTTTGGACATTTTGTTAATAACAATGAAAAATGGCAATGGGTATTTAGTGATGATGGAATGCATGCATCGGGAGTTCCAATAAGTACGAAACTTCATATGAAGAGCTATATTCTAAGGTACAAAATATTTGCAAAGTTGATCCCAATTTGCATGATATGGAGATGGGATTTATTTCTCCAAAAAGATACAGTCTTTTCAAATTCTGTCCGGATTTACCAGGCGAGGAGTGCAATGGTACTTGGCTCTCAATAAACAAGGTTGATTATTCCCTTGTGTGTAACCCTTGTGATGAAAACTATTTGTGACGTACACGGGGCGAGCATAATGTAGTTGATCGTGACGTGCAACCGGTAGATGGATATCATAATTTTGAGGTGGAAGAAAATAATCAAAGTGATGATGTTCGAAATGTGAATGATATTTGGGATGGGTTGGAGGTAATTCGAGAATCTCCTTCCAATGATTATAACGGTGATGCGTTTACTACACCGAGAACCGATTTTAATCAAGTGCTTTCGGAGAAGAAAATCGGTTCACAAATGAGCATCTTCTTTCTTTTGGAAGTACATCACGAGTTGTACCGTTGATATTGACTTGAATGTTGACCAAGTATTCGATACCAAGAAAGAGCTTCAAGAAGTTCGTGGACATGATCGCATTGAAATACAATTACCGATTCAAAACAAAAAAATCGAACAAGAATGTGTACACAATTGTTTGTGTTGATGAAAATTGCAAATGGCGTTTGCATGCAACAAAGTTCAAAGACTCGATTATTTTGATTAGAAAATATGCACAGAACATACTTGCCCTCTAAATTTGTCCACCAATGATCATAGACAAGCAAGATCGTGGATCATTGGAAAACATATCGTGTCAAGGTTTGAGGATCGCAACACTACATATAGACTCTTGATGTTGCGAATGAAATTCGCCGAGACTTTGGCATTGAAATAAATTATCAAAAAGCGAGGAGGTCTAGAGAAACCGCTTTAGCATACATAAGGGGTTCACCGAGGATAGTTACACTAAGTTGGCCGCATGGCCCATAACTTGAAAGTAGCTAATCCAGAACTATATACTCTTTAGAGGTTGATAGTGAAAACCGCTTCAAGTACTTTTTCTTGGCATACGGGCCCCGCATTCGTGGGTTTCACTCTTCAATGCGCCGATGAGTTGTTGTGGATGGAACATTTTTAATCGAAAGATATAAAGGTACGTTGATTATCGCTACTTGTCAAGATGCAAATATGCGATTTATCCTCTTGCATGGGCCGTTGTTGATTCCGAGAACGATGCTTCGTGGCATTGGTTTTTATGAACTTGAAAGGAATTACAGGTGACCAAGAAGACCTTGTTGTGATATCCGAACACGATAGTCTTATCGGTCGCGACCCAAATGTTTTTTTTTCAAAATGCACGTCATGCTCATTGTATTTATCATATCAAAGGCAACTTGAGGATCAGAACTCGAAAAGATCGATACTATCTCCTTTTTAACAAAGCGGTGATGCATATACAATAGAAGAATTTCACAAGTATATGTCACAAATTCAAGCTATTGACGAGAAAGGTTGGAAGTATCTTAACGATACAAATTTTGCTACTTGGCGAGGTCATATTTTCGGGAGACCGTTATAATATCATGACGTCAAACAATGCGAGTCTACGAACTCAGTGTTTAAAAAAGCCCGACAAACTCCTATACTTGCATTGTTTGATAGTATTGGAAAAAAGTTGCGATCTTGGTTCTATGAGAGGCGTGAGGTCGCACGAAGTTCTACAGCAATCTAACCCCGCAATGGAAGAAAAATTACGCAAGTCTCATGAAAAATCCAAGAAGTTCACGGTTGAACCAATTGATCAAAGTTTATATGTGGTGAGGAGTGGGGCCATAAATTTCTTTGTTAACTTTGCCGAGAACACTTGCACTTGCGAAAGTTTCAATTGGACCACCTACCCCGTGAGCATGCAACAAAGAAAGCGGCCAAGAAGAGAGGTTTGTCAATATACTCCATGTGCTCACCGTACTATTCCGTTGACTATTGGAGGAAAGCATATCGGAGACTATCTTCCCCGTGCTGCTAACTAAAAATGAATGGGAGATTCGATAACATTAAGGAAATGATTGTCTTGCCACCTATTGTCGACAACGAGGTGGGCGTCGTAGAACGATGCGAATACCGTCAACGGAGAGTTCGCTCAAGACAAAAATGCGTAGGTGCCAACAATTGGGGCACAACCGATCAATTGTCATGATCAAAGACCGATGAGCGATAGACAATCACATATTTAGTGATTGTTGCATTTAAATCTCCGATTTCGTAATTGTTGTATTCATGAATTTGGACAAACCTCTCAGTATTGTCAAAATAACCAAAAAAATGTTAAGTAATCGCGTTCTTCGTCAACATGGTCATTCTTTAACCGACTACATGGTCAATCGGAATTGGTCGGTGTGGTGAACGACCTTCAACCGACCACGGGTTGGTCAGGTTGGGCAACGTATGATATATTTTACAATTGATTGGCGAAAAAATTGGCAACATATTGATAACATATGATCTATGATCTGATGCAGCGTGATTTATAGTCTGTGATTACCGTAATCCCGATCAACACTAAACTATATGAGATTTTATAACATATGATGATACTATGTAGCATATAGTATGATATATTTTACAATTGGCGAAAAAATTGGCAACATATTGATAACATATGATACTATGATCTGATCAACGTGATTTATAGTCCGGTGATTCCGTAATCCCGATCAACACTAAACTATATGAGATTTTATAACATATGATGATACTATGTAGCATATAGTATGATATATTTTACAATTGACGGCGAAAAAAATTGGCAACATATTGATAACATATGATACTATGATAATCTGATCTAACGTGATTTATAGTCCGGTGATTCCGTAATCCCGATCAACACTAAACTATATGAGATTTTATAACATATGATGATACTATGTAGCATATAGTATGATATATTTTACAATTTGGCGAAAAAAATTGGCAACATATTGATAACATATGATACTTATGATACTGATGCAACGTGATTTATAGTCCGGTGATTCTGTAATCCCGATCAACACTAAATTATATGAGAGATTTTATAACATATGATGATACTATGTAGCATATAGTATGATACCCTAAACCCTAAACTATAAATCCAAAACCCTAAACCCTAAACCCTAAACCCTAAACCCTAAACAAACCCTAAAAGTAGGGTTAACGACATCGACCGACCATTAATCGATAGCGTTTAAGGGTCGATGCATCGACCACTAATCTACCAATTGCCGCTCAAAGGGTCGATTAATCGACCAACCGTATCGTTCATATGGCGTTACTGGCGACACCACGGCGACTTACGATTAAAAATTTATTGGCCCCACGATTAAAAAGACGTTTGAGTCATTTTCCATTTTTTACTTGCGAAAAAAGCGAACAAAGAAAGACGCATTTAACTAATGAGATCTTGAGGTAAATGTTGTTCTTTTGTTTTACATTATTATGCTTTGCTCATTTCCTTAATCAATTGTTTCATATTTTGTTCCTTAATCGATTTTAGTTTAGTTTTAGGGTTAGGGTTTTATAATATCGATTTTAGTTTAGGGTTAGGGTTAGGGTTTCAATTTGGGCTGAACGACATCTGACCGACTTATGCACGGCGGGCGTTCGGGCCGACTAATCGAACACTTAACGACTTATGCACTTATGTCGATTTCACGGGTCGATTAATCGACCACAAAACGACATAAGTAAAATGACGTTTCGTTTAAAAAGTCGTTAAAAAGACGCTTCGTTTCAGTTTTTATTACTTTCTGATTAAAAAGACGTTTCGTTTCAGTTTAAAATGACGGTTCGTTTACCCTTTACGATTAAAAAAGTCGAATGTTGTTTTTACTAATCCTGTCATTTTCCTTGAATAGAGAGATATGCCTCGTACCAGGAATCAAATAATCGCAGATGCTCCAACCAATCGGTTGGACCATCGAAAGAAGAGGAATGGCTGAATGAATATCTTAATCGTTAATCGCTTTTATCATATCATCCATCCAATCCGAGTGGAACTCGTTGTTGCGTCTTGCCGCTTTTGACCTTGGTGCACATTTCAAGAAACATTTTAGCCTCGGAAAGGTTAAAAGTCGATTCAATTGTTAGAACAAAGTTCGAGTCATTTGTGCGTTCATTAAAACTCTGGTGTGACGTATGATCGTGAGAACAACATAGTTTCATTCTTTGGGCTTTCTTTGGGATCATGTTAGAGGGGTAAGAAATATTTAATTTGTTCATATTGAATTAATTAATTATACATAATAATATTTTTTTGTATTATTGTCATTTAGGAGACCATTGAGCAACGATTCTTCAGACGAATGGATTCAAATACTTCAAAATCGCTTTATAATATATTCGTAGAATCAAATGTCGCCGGTTGACTTATCCAACGAACACGGCTACCATCCCGACAATCCGTTTACCTCAATTACGTATATGATGGTGATGTTCCGCTGTGTTTCGATCCCTTACCCCGAGGTCTTTGGATGGGGTCCCCTTGGTGGAGATGGGGTTGGTCCATCGTGAGGTTGATGGTGGTGATGGGCCTGGTCCATCGTGGGTCGAGGTCGATCTTGTGAGGATGTTGTAGGGTGGTCTTCCTTAAATTTTTATGTTATGTATGGATGTTCTTGAACAATTTTAAAGTTGTGTAATTATGGTTGAATGTTACAAGTTTAGGTTTTGAATGTATGGTTGAATAGTTAAGATTAGGCTTTGTGTAATTATGGATGAACAATAGTTTAGGTTTTATGTAATTATGTATGGTTGTTATGAATGTGTGATTCTTGTTTTTGTTTTGAATGTGGATTCTGGTACAATCTGAAGGAAACATTGGTCGATTAATCGATCATATGAGCGACACATGAATCGATTAATCGACCACGTATTAATTGACCATGTATTAATCGACCGTACTAATCGACCATGGAACGACAACCTTGGTCGGTTAATCGATGATGACGACACATGAATCGGTTAATCGACCACTAATCGATTAGTGAATCGATTAATCGACCACTGTCGACGTTTCGTGTGTAAGTCCAAGCGGCTACGATAATCTAGAGGGGGGGTGAATAGATTATCTCCATCTTTTCGATTTCGCCTCTTTTTACAATCGAATGCTCAAACAAAATAATCAAGGTGCGGAATGTAAACAACACACGTCGATTTAAAGAGGTTCAACCCACCAGGGCCTAATCCTCTACCACCCCAAAGTATATCAGGGATGGATTTCGAAAAGAAAAAGAATTTTATTAATTACCAAAATTAATACAAATTCAACTTACAACACCAAGAAGAGCATCACACTCTTCTTCAACACCACCTTTGAGATTACCACAATCTCACTTGAAGATTACCACAATCTCCAAGCGGCACCTTGTGAAGATTACCACAATCTTCACCCTTGAAAAGCACCACACTCTTCAACACCTCAATAAGAAGATTACCACAATCTCCTTACACCTAACACCTAGTTCACCCAAATGTGTTCTTACCACAAGAACACTCACAAGGATATCTTGTGTTTGAATGACGACCACAAATTCAAGATTACAACTCGATAATGAATAATACAATTGAGTGCAAGTGTAATCAAGAATAGCCTAGACCTCAAGAATGTGAAAGTGAATAGCTAGGCAAATTACAACAAGAAATAAGACAATGTAAGAACAAGTGTATTCTTGAGTGTATCTTGTTGTGTTGTAGTTTTCTCTCTTGTTGTGTTGCTTCAATTCTTCCTCTATTTATAGAAGATGTCTTGTACATGATAGGCTCTCTTGGGGACATGAATTCGTAAAAAATTGCAAGACAATTGAAGAAAAGAGCTGTTAGAAATCAATCCCACAAATTAAGGAAATATGTCTCACGCTGACAACGGTTACATTTTTTTGTCAAACTTAAGGCGACCGTGTGCAAGACAAATAGACGTTTGAAAATGAGAATATAAATTTACCGGGCGGCGACCGGCCGACGTAGGGTTCGACCGGTCGTCGTCCTTACTTCAACCGGTCGCACAACTTCAAAAAATGAAGGGCAAATGTTTCTGTTTCAATTTTGCTCCAGTCACGGTCACCCAAGTGGTCGACCGGTCGACGCCACCGGTTGCCCTATAGGGCGACCAGGTTGCCTCGACCATTTTACGCAAACATGAAGTTTTTTGTTTTTCTCAACTTTCAGTGCGGGTTGCCTATACTAGGTTGACCTCAAAACAAAAGTGTTGTCCAATTTTATATCGAAAATAGACTTCAAGAAATACTCAGAAAAATAGTGAAAACATTTTAGACCGATCGGGAGTATTAGGACAACATTTAGAAACATTGTTTTGGTGTAAAAATACATTAATGTAAAATCATTAAAAGTGTTGTCCAATTTTGTCGAAAATAAAACTTGAAGTTATACTTGGAAAATATTAAAACCATTTAAAATCATTTAGGAGTATTTGGACAACCTTTAAAACCATTGTTTTGGTATAAAACAAAATCATCAAAATCATGATAAAACCATTTATCAAACAATCTCCCCTTTTTGATGATTACAAACCAAAACAGTTTGACAAGGCCGATTTTGAAAACAAAACAATTTTACCAGGTAAAAAGAACTATCCGTTGTGAGTGACAACATTCCATGCAATAAAAACACAAGGATGGGAGTAGAGATATTCAAACACATATAGCAAATGCTCCCCCTATCAACATGCACAACAAGAGTAATATAGAAGCAACTTCAACATAAGCTAAAATCTTAGCTTTTCGATATTGAGCTTAAGTGTCAATAACTTAAAAGCTCCCCTTGTCAAAGAGACATCATTAGAAACATATATAAGTCCATACTACAACCAATGGACCAAGAATCATACACAACTTATGGCTTTAGGAAGCCATAGCTTATAAACTTCTTTTCGTTTGAGCTTATCTTAGCTTCTTTGAGCTAAAGAGCTTATAACCTGTTTCTCCACCTGTTTCTCCCCTTTGGAATCATCAAAAAGAATGTTAGCACGATAAATACATCATATATTCATATCAAAGTGTGCAACTAAACCGATGTATCGAGCTATTTGAACATTGAAGCTTATAAGCCAAATAGAAGGGAAAAGTCGAATCATACGACTTGTAGAGGTTTATGAAAACTCATTTGATAAGCAAAACATGATCTCTATAAATGTATAAGACTTTTGAAATCGAGAGAATCATGTAGGTGATGAATTTTTCATTGAAACGTTTTATCGAACACTTGGCGGGCGTCAAAAATAGAAAAAGTTATATATAACCCTTGTAAATGAAATCAAGCCAAGTTTTTTCATCACCAAATACAATTTAACGAATATCATTCATCAACAATCAATAAGCTCATCACAAACATATATGAATCACATCAAGAAAAATACATATAAGCCATAAACTCGAGGTTCAATTGATTGAGCTAAAGATAGTGAAATTCTTACCATTCAATCGGTAAAGACGAGCAATGATGATGATAGTCGAGCTAGATAATCCCCAAAATATATAATTCATGCATCAACAGTCATTTGAAGTGAATTGTGTGTGAAATTTGCAAAGGGACGAAAAATGGCCAAAATGTGTCAAAGTGACGAATGCCAAGACAGAACCATTTTAATCCAAATTATAGCCTAGGGCGACGGTCGAGGTTGAGGCGACCGGTCGGCGTTGAGGGCGACCGGTTGCCCTCAACCATTTCAAATTTGTGTTGAAAAATTTCCAAAATCCGAATTTTCAACCAAAAATCCAATTTTTCGCCCCTAAGTTTTAAAAACGTGCAAAATGCAAACGTAGACCTCATTCAATATACATTATGTCATAATCAAGCTCGAAATGAGGTAAAATACTCGTGTAAATGAACAAATGTCCGCAAGTTATCCTTGAGACGGAATTAAACACATCTCAAGTTTTTGTTAAAAACGCGATCCCTTAGAAAGTTTTTGAATCTCAATATGTTTAGTTCGATTATGACGAACTATATTTTGAATAATTTTCACCGGACTTGTTATCCCGAAAAATAAGAACATTTTAAAGCTTTGGATACAACAAGTCATAAGAAGAAGTGCCTTTCAAATATTTGAAAATTTCTTTTAACGGCACTTTAATGAGATTCGTTGGGATAATTTTTGAAGTCGAGCATATAGACATAAGGCATATGGAATGTCGAGTCTATAGAAATAATACAAGAAAACATACCTCGAATTTGTTTGTCAACCGACATGCCTTTCTCAACCTTTGTCAATCTCTTCATTGGTAGCCATAGAGGTTGAGATGATTCTTCCTTCTTCAATGCCTAACTCCTTCAAGAGTTATTTTGAAATGTAACCATCTACTTGGCATTGAATGATTTGAAGTCAAGCGAGAAATTGAGCTCCCCATCATGCTCATTTCAAGTACACCTTGCATCAACTTGGAAAAATATCTTGCACAAATATTCATTAGTAGTACCAAAAATATTCTCATAAATATGCACAAGTAAACAATCTTGCCCTTTTTCAAAAACAAAGAGAGTAGTATCAACTTTACCTCTTGTAGAATCATTTAGCAAAAAATAGCTAAGTCTATCATACCATACATGGGGTGCTTGTTTTAAACCATACAAGGCCTTTTATAAAAATCATTTGGCCTAGAAAAATTTAAAGCCCCAGAGGTTGTTTTACATAGACTTCTTCTTGAATAAAACCATTGAGAATATTGGATTTAACATCCATTTGGTAAAGTTTGAAATTTTCTTAAAACAAGAATGTGTAAGTAAAATGCAAATAACTTCTAAAAGAGCTATGAGTGCAAATATTACATCAAAATCATTACCTTCTTCTAGAAAATACCTTCGAGCTACTAACCTCGCCTTAGTTCGACCAATGTTGCCTTGGTCATCGAGTTTATTCCGGAGTGTCCATTTTGCATTTATAATCGTTTGTGATGAAAGACATGGCATCAACTTCCAAGTATCATTTCCTTTTTAGCTCCTCTTGCAATTCTAAAAACCAATCTTCATCTTGAAGCATCAATTGAGGAATTTGTCTTCTTCATCACTATTGGGCATCCAAATGATCTAAGGTGTTCATAATAGAACATTTACATCCAAATATTTGGAGTATTTTCTATTCTACACAACTCAACAAACTCATTAAAGGCATTTCTCATATAAGCAAGAAAAATAGCCCAAGTGTAATAACATGCCTCAATTGTCAACCACAAAATATCTTGCAAAAGAGAATAGTAGTAAGAGACACTATATATATATATATATAGATCATGAAGCAAGAAACACATACTTGACATTTAGAATATCATCAAGAATCTAATAAATCATGCAAGTTCAAATAAGCTTAAGAAAGCTATAAAAGGTCTCTTTTGAAATTTTAAAATCCGGTAGCATATAATTGAGACCTCATTTAAAAGAAGCATCAAAAGTTGACAAAACAAATATGTGCAATCAAATATCGAATAGTGCCTTTCAAAAAAAATCTAAAAATCCTCTTAATGGCACTTGTATGAAACACTATGAAAAACAAGCACATAGGCACATGGCAATACATATATCGAGTCTATAAGAGTAAGAATAACACAAGTAAACGTACCTCGATAATTTATGCCTTTCTTGACAAAATGGTCATTTGTGAAAGTATGTAAATCCTACACAATTCTTAAGACAAATCTAGCACAAATCATAATGAAAAAAGTGTAGGCTAAGAGATATCACAAGTAAGCTCATGCCATAAAAATCCATAAGAGATGATAATACACTTTAGTCTACAAAAATGCACAAGAGTTTTAAAAACATCATATAAGGTCTTCTTTTTCAAAAATATTTTTAAAAGCACAAATATATTGAAGACCTTAATTAAAGAATAAATACTTGGAAACTCATTTGCAATATAGGCACAAATAAAAACATGCATACTAACTAGATAAAATGCATATTTTAAATGGGGAGATACGGTTTACCAATTACGCCGTTTCCATGGGTTGTGTCGTTCCCATTGTTGATGATATCTTCCCTTTGAGAAGTCACTTTGTTGATGATGACTTCTTTGATTACTCCATTTCAAGGTTTGTTGCCTTCCCATTGTTGAAAGTCTCTTCTTCTTTGAAAATCATCTTGTTGATGATGTCTTTGCCATTTCAAGGATTGTGTTCTTCCCATTTTTGATTGTACCCTCTTCTTGAAATTGGCTTTGTTGAGAATAGTTTCTCCTTCTTTGATCAAATGAAACGGTCATTTGATGTCTTCTTGGCGGTATGAATTTTCTTGATCATTATTTACGGGTACCTAATATGACATTGTTTTGTGGTACCCTCATATGTTTGGGTCCTTTGGGATTAGTCTTGAGACTTTTAGGTCTCCAACAATAATTAGAGCTATTTCTAGCCCGACAAGTATGTACCGTATGACCCTTTTTACCGCAATAAAAGCATGTAATAATTCTAGGAGCATAATGACCAATGTGCTTAGAGACTTGATTCTTTTTCATGTGATTGACACCCTTAGGCTCATGATCAAGTTCTAGTTTCGATTTATCACAACAATCAACAATATCGGTCATCTTATCGGTACTCAAGTTGGATTTAGATAAATCATTTTTAAGCAATTTATATCCTCAACAAGAGTACTATTTTCTTTCTCAAGGTTTCTAACCTTATCAAGAGTGGTGGTGTGAGCACATGATAGTGATTCATAGGAAGTAAATAAACTATCCTTATCATTTTTCAAAACAATGAATTCCTTTTTCAAATTTTTGTATTTAACAAGTAGGCTTTGGAATTCATTTTGAAGTTCATCATAATCATTTTGCAAATCACTATAATCATTTTGAATAACAATATCATAAGAAGTAGAGGGCTTAAGACATACCTCATTTTCTTCATTGATGCCCATAAGCAATATTCAACTTCTTCATAATTGGAAGTTGTAAGAGGCTTGTTCCTTAGATTTGAGCTTGTATGACCTTGAGAAGTAGATGCTTTTGTTTGACTCCTTTCATTTGCAAATACTCCATAGATGGCTTCTAATTTTCGCCATACTTCATGTGCCGATAGAATACCTACAACATGATCAAATTCCAAAGTGGTAAGTGAACAATGTAAAATATTAAGAGCTTTACCATTTAAGGATATGATTCTCTTCTCTTCATCATTGAGCTCTTTGAAGCCTTTAGAGGTGTGTGGTGTATTTTTCGTCGGAATGGATTCTCCATTGATGACGGTGTTCCAAATATCGAACCCGCAACTTTGTAAATAGCATTCCATTCTTTCTTTCCAAAATATAAAATTTTTGGAATTAAACCGAGGTGGCTTGGTGGTGGAGGTCTTAGGATAGATGAGCTTCGTTCAGTAGGCCGTCGATCGTTTCTCTTCACTCGCGATGTGAAACGAGCTTGCCAAAGAGTTTGTCTCTGATACCACTTGTAAGTCCAAGCGGCTACGATAATCTAGAGGGGGGTGAATAGATTATCTCCATCTTTTCGATTTCGCCCTCTTTTTACAATCGAATGCTCAAACAAAATAATCAAGGTGCGGAATGTAAACAACACACGTCGATTTAAAGAGGTTCAACCCACCAGGGCCTAATCCTCTACCACCCCGTATATCCGGGATGGATTTCGAAGAAAAAGAATTTTATTAATTACCAAAATTAATACAAATTCAACTTACAACACCTTGAAGAGCATCACACTCTTCTTCAACACCACCTTTGAGATTACCACAATCTCACTTGAAGATTACCACAATCTCCAAACGGCACCTTGTGAAGATTACCACAATCTTCACCCTTGAAGAGCACCACACTCTTCAACACCTCAATAAGAAGATTACCACAATCTCCTTACACCTAACACCTAGTTCACCCAAATGTGTTCTTACCACAAGAACACTCACAAGGATATCTTGTGTTTGAATGACGACCACAAATTCAAGATTACAACTCGATAATGAATAATACAATTGAGTGCAAGTGTAATCAAGAATAGCCTAGACCTCAAGAATGTGAAAGTGAATAGCTAGGCAAATTACAACAAGAAATAAGACAATGTAAGAACAAGTGTATTCTTGAGTGTATCTTGTTGTGTTGTAGTTTTCTCTCTTGTTGTGTTGCTTCAATTCTTCCTCTATTTATAGAAGATGTCTTGTACATGATAGGCTCCTCTTGGGGACATGAATTCCGTAAAAAATTGCAAGACAATTGAAGAAAAGAGTCATTAGAAATCAATCCCACAAATTAAGGAAATATATCACTGCACAATTTACATTTTTTTTGTCAAACTTAAAGCGACGGTCGCGCACAAATAGACGTTTGAAAATGAGAATATAAATTTACACAGGCGGCCGGCCGACGTAGGGTTCGACCCGCCCCTTACTTCAACCGGTCGCACAACTTCAAAAACGGAAGGGCAAATGTTCTGTTTCAATTTTTGCTCCGTGCACGGCCGCCAAGGGGTCGACGGTCGACGCCCACCACCGGTTGCCCTATAGGGCGCCGGTTGCCCTGACCATTTTTTGCAAACATGAAGTTTTCTGTTTTTCTCAACTTTCAGGTACGGGTTGCCCTATACGGCGACCGGTTGACCTCAAAACAAAAGTGTTGTCCAATTTTATATCGAAAATAGACTTCAAGAAATACTCCGAAAAATAGTGAAAACATTTTAGACCGATCGGGAGTATTAGGACAACATTTAGAAACATTGTTTTGGTGTAAAAATACATTAAAGTAAAATCATTAAAAGTGTTGTCCAATTTTGTCGAAAATAAAACTTGAAGTTATACTTCGGAAAATATTAAAACCATTTTAAATCATTTAGGAGTATTTGGACAACCTTTAAAACCATTGTTTTGGTATAAAACAAAATCATCAAAATCATGATAAAACCATTTATCAAACATCGTACCCTACTGATTGATTAAATAGGCGTTTCTAATCGACCTTTGTCATTTTCATTTTTACTCTCCGAAAAAAGCGAACGAAGAAACGAACGGGACGAACTAACAATTCTTGAGGTAAATGTTGTTATTTTGTTTTACATTATCATGCCATATTTCCATTTTCTTAATCAATTGTTTCATATTTTGTTTCATGTTGCTTTTTAGTGTAGGTTAGGTTTAGGGTTTGAATATATATCGGTTCTTAATGTCTGTTTTGGTTGTTTTGACATGATACTGAGCTTGACAAACAAATTTAGAATTCTCGAGGCATTGATTTTGACATTACATATCTACAAGTAAGTAGATGCCAAATTAAGTTGTTTAATAATTAGAATGCATTCTACTTTGTATTTTTTGTTCTTTAAGACTACTTGTTTGAATGCTAGTGAACTGGGAACCTGCAGAGAAAGCTACCTATTTAAAATGCTAGATTGTTGCTGTCGCATCAGAGGAATGCCAGTGCATGATGCTGTTGAGTGGAACTCCTTCATCCGTCTAATTGCTCCAATACTTCGATCTATATTTTCGAAGGATTTTAGTGTTGCTGATGTTAAAACTCGAATTCAGTTGTTCGGACAGGTTTGAGAGGTTTGAAAGTTATATTGACAAAACAAAAGCTAGATTTGACAAGGAACGAAACATCGATATCGTGGATGGCAATTACTTTAATCGAATTGGAGAGGTAATTAACGAACATAATCGGTTAAGTTGGTTATTTTTACACTTTGACATTCTAATTTACATGTCATTGTACAGGAAAGCATTGAAGAAAAAGAGTTTCGGACGACTGGGTTTCAATATTATGACATCGCCTACAACGTCTTCAAAACACATAACGCTGCTCAAATTGACACCCAGCCCATTCCCTCCCAAACTTTCTCCAAGTCCCATTCGTATAATTAATCAAATAATTTTCGAACTTGAAGTTAGTGGGGTTCTCGCTTGTAATCATTGAGTGCAAATATCAATGATTGATAGAACACACTGTCTAGAATGGCTCGGGTGTACTTGCCGAAGGACACCGGATATCTTGTCTGTCTCTCCCGTAACAAGGTCATCGCCAAATCCACGTGCTGAAAAGTGAAAAGTTGTTATAAGATTCACATAATACTAAATCAATATTGTACATATTAAACGGACTTACATCATCTTCAAGCCAAGCCCCGGATGCAGTAATCAACGTAAACCATCTTTTAGCATTTTTATATGTGGCCCCATCTATGATCAATTCTTCTTTGTTGGAAGAAATACGTACATATTAATTAATGAAATGAAGCAAAAACATAAAATAAAACTCGGTCGGTGTGGTCGGTCAATCTACCATTAATCGACTGACGATCGAGAAAAATCGATTAAAGGTCGATGGACCGACCATTAATCGACATCGATCGATGAAAAATCGATTAAAGGTCGATGGACCGACCATCAATCGACTAAGCGATCGATCGATCAATGGATCGACCATCAATCGACTAATCGATCGATCAATGGTCGATGGACCACCATCAATCGACCTATCGATTGGTGTGTTTGCGATTAATATTACCTATTTTGCATTTGTGTACCATTCTTTAAATTTTTTGGCCTTCAATGGATCCACCGGGAGGAAGAAATCAATTTGCATCTTGTCCAAAAATGTTCTGGAGGTGGTTGTTTGTGTCCTCGATTCAGTTGTGAAGGGAGTTCTTGTATGAATTGAAGGCACTCTCCTTCGCTTCACTCCCATTTGTAGAACATTTTCTTTTTCTACATGTTTTGATGGCCTCTTCTTCCTTGTATATTTCACCGTTCCCCGATCATCCCCCGTGTTTGCCTGCTCCACCTCCACCACCTCAACATCGGAATGCATCTCCGCATCCACCACATCGGCAGCCTTATTCTTCTCCACCTCAACAGACTGGGTCTCTCCATCGATCTTCCTCCTCCTCAAAAGACCGACCTCAACAACCCGATCATGCTCCTCCTCCTCAACGGCCCGACTCTTAGTCTTCTCTCTGTCTCCACCACCGTCCCATAATCGGAGACAGGAGACCCGTCTCCATCTGTGTCTCTCTCAGAGTGAACCACGTATAAGGCTGACTTCTTGCTTCAAGTTTTTGGTCTAATGCATAAATCTTGCGGTCCAATTCTTCGATCTTTCCGCTCATAAGAGAAAAAGCATCTTCGACCTTTTTGTTTAGAAAAGAAAAAGCATCATCTTGCTTTTTTGTCGGCGGCACTGGCATCCAAAACCGCCTCATACCGATGGAAGGTAGGTGGAAGGTGGGGGTACTCGAGAATCGCTACCTCCATGCTCCGTCTCATGGACATCCCCCGACTCTCTCGTGTGCCTCTGTCTCTCTGTCTCGTACTGTCTCTATCACTCTGTCTCTCTCTTCCACCATCTCCCGATCATCTGTGGGCACCGTCTCCTCATCCAAAGGATAAGCGAGATCCTCGGGGAACACGAAACATCACAACATATTCCTTTTCCATTTCTTCTTGGTCGGAGACAATGGAAACAAAACTTCATCCCGCAATTCACAAACAATATCTATTACAAATAATCTCAAAATGTCGATTAAAAATTATACGCAATTAAAAATAATCTCAACATTACCATAGGCTCGCCCAAGACGGCAATAATCTCCCAAAAGCCAAAAGTGGTTGTGGACCTCCACCCACACATCCTAGAAGTCTTTGTTCGGTTCTTTCGATTCTAAACATTCGGCATACATGGGCAGAAAGGTCTCAAATGCCCATACCTAACAAACAATCCAATGTTATAAATATTTATCGAAATTGAAAATATACATTGTAATCTAACGAAAATGACTTTGATAAATATTGCATCGCATGTGTAAAGCCCCGGAAAAGGCTGTGATGGTCAACTTTAGCGATCATAGTTTTTCAAACTGTGTAAAAGATATTCATAGGATGATCTTTTGAGGGTATTTATTGACAAGATCCAAATTATCAACAACTTGCAGAATCTTCATATCAATTGAAGTGCTAGGCTCCTTACACCGCAAAACACACTCATATATGAGGGCCAATCCCAATTTATATCGGTCCTCCTCATTCTTTGCCTGGTGCTTAAAAGCCGCCTTCAAAACACTTGGTTGAACAACCTTTTTCCCTCCCCCAAAATACTCTACCGCTAACCGTCTATCTGATGGGATGTCCTTTACAAAATCATTCTCAATTCCGGGATTTAATCCAGTGATGAGAGTGAAGTCCGAGAACCCGAATCTGACATTTGCATCCCCAACACGGAACCATACCTCATCATCAACCGGTGATTTAATCCTCATAAATAATAGAGCATGAAGAAGTTTACAAGAAATCTGCATATTATCACGGAACTTGTATAATTCTCCGAAAGCCGAGTTCAACAACATCTCTTTGTGTACGGCGTCTAACTTATCATATACTAGCCTTAGAACTTGTAAGTTACATCGGGATGTAACTCTTGAATCAAACCGATTTTCAATGGTGGTGAGGTATGCCATTTTTTCTCGTATAATTGAAACAGAAAAAAAGACAAATTTTGGAGTGTTAAATATCGGTTAACTTGGATAAAAGATATTAGCGATTTATCAAGCGATTATTTGGCTTAAAAAACACTTTATATAACATTTTCCATAATCGTCTAACATTCCTCCCCAAAGACTCCCAACAAAATTTTGCAATGAAAAACACAACATTCCCATAATCGTCTAACATTCCAAATAACATTAACATTCAATTCAAACTAAACCCTAAACCCCATTCAAGGTATATAACATTCATTCAAGGTGTCGAAAAAAAACATTCATTCAATAATTCAATACCTCAAACCATCATAACATTCTTTACAATGCGGGTTAAAATAACTAATTCAAAAAACAAAATAAAACTCTTACTTTATAGACAAAAGTCGCAAGAAAATATTCCCCAACGACGGCGGCAGGTGGCTATCAACTGGCGGCTATCAACGACGGCAATCAATGGTGGTCGCTTTGTGATGGTGAGGGTCGATTTGAACGATTGTCGTTTAGAGTCGATTGAGGGCTTATAAACCCTACGAGAGGGTTTTAAATTTCTAATCGACCACTTTAGTCGATTAATCGACCTCCGACCGAAACCACATTTGTTTAGTCTTATTAACGATCGATTAATCGACCTCGACACATTAATGCCGGTTAATCGACATTTCGAGTGGGTCGATTAACCGACCCGATTCTCGCATGGTACGCAGCGAGCCGATTAATCGATCCAAATGACCTAAGTTAATCGACCCTGCGTCTTTTATGATGGGCATTTCGGGAAGTGTACAATTTCTACATTTTTCTATTTTTTTTAAGCAATAAATGCCGGTCAAAGGCCATTCTTGATAAGTTGTTGGGTCAAAAGGCTATATTTGATATATGGGACAAATGAAATGGAACAATACTTGAATCTGATACTATACTTTTCCACCATCGCCCTATGAATAAAATAGAGGAGTCAATTTGTCACCACTTTTGAGGCTGGACTGTTGGTTAGACACATTATGTGAAGAGCTTGAGATCCAGTGTTCAAGTTGAAGTGGTACCAAATACACCATCGCCAACACATCATAAGAGGTATTTCAAAAATCAAAATACCTCCCTTTTTCCTTCACACTAATTTATTTTTTTTGGGTGCTTTTAGTAAAAGGGCCCTACAACATAAATGGGAATAAGAAATATCAGTTCATTAATTGCATTTATTCATAAAATATATATTTATTTAAAGGTGAAAATATTGTTGTTAATATATAATACAATTATTAATATTAAATGTGAAAATATTGTTGGTTGGAGAAATGGTTTTCTTATGTTGCAGTTCAAATTGGGTCTCTTTCTATACATTACAAAGAATGCAAAATTCGTCCTACGAATAAATTATTTGCTGCAACTTGTATGTAGATGGCATTAATGTGCTTTGGGAAATCACTTGGCCATTGTATGATTGTGTTTTTATCGAGAGCTGACTTTAATTCTTTTTATTACAAAAATGAGTTTGTATTGAATTTTGTGTGCAAAGTAAGATTATTATATACAATGGAACTGAAAATACAAAATTAATATTACCGAAAACAATAAAGTTTCTTTTTATGAACAAAACGATTTTATCTTATATATTATGAATAAAATATACGGTAAATTTTAATAATTTTGGCTCCAAAAACTCAATTCAATCTGGTGCCAAATTTCTACATCCACTTAATCATTTTGGTTCCCATATTTTGAGTCGAGTTAACGTACAATTTATTAAGGAAGTCAATTACAGTTGAACGTTAATAATTTAATACTCTATTAATTATTTGTCAAAAAAAATACTCTATTAATTAATTATTTTGCTTAAATAATATCTTTATCATCCGGTCTCGATTTGGGGGCAATGCACTAAATTAATAATTCGTTAAATTTATAATATAATACACATACGATAATCCATATAGGTCCCGTTCAATATATAAATTAAAAATTCCTTAATATATGATACATTTATAATTAGTCTATAAAATCTTAATAAAAAATGATTCAATTGTTATTTGTTTCTTGTTAAAATATATGTCACCACTACAACAAAAAACCAATTTACTTACATAAAAGCGTGTAGGTAAGTATTAAATAGTTATACAATGTAGGCAAATCCGTTGTAGGTAAATTCATTTTAGGTAAATATTTACCAACAAAATCTAAAAATGTTGGTAAATTCCTACAATAATTCGGTCAAGAATTAAAAACTATACTTAATTGATCAAGTATAGTTTGGAGAAAACAATACTTTTTATTTTTCGTCATTATATATGTAGGTACTTATAAGACATAATAACAAAATCATTTAAGTCGATAAATTATGTCGGTAAACGAAAGTTAATTTATAGTGCACTTGAATCTCATCTCAATCTTTTATTAATGTAGGACGAACTTTTAATGTGGTTTTCCCGTAAATCAACAACAAATTAATCAATTTCATTATTGCAATTTCAACGTCTCTTCAGTTGTATATACCCACATTACAAAGCTTGAATCTTTTGGTTTTTTATTGATGACAGAAAATAAAATTATATTTTACAATCCTTCAATAGTTTTTAAATGAACAGATAATTTTTTTTCTTCTTGCACCAGACGGGCATGGAAATTATCTACAAGCAAAAAACTACATGTCACATGTGTGTGAATATAAAGATAAAAATTTACACATTTCTTTTATAAAATATAAAAAAAAATAAATAAATGATTCTTAGAGCAAGTTTTGGATTCTAAGGTTTAAATTTTAATAGAATCAA
This sequence comes from Rehmannia glutinosa, assembly GCA_016081115.2. Classification (NCBI taxonomy): domain Eukaryota; kingdom Viridiplantae; phylum Streptophyta; class Magnoliopsida; order Lamiales; family Orobanchaceae; genus Rehmannia; species Rehmannia glutinosa. The sequence goes on from CM071929.1 coordinate 44,722,780, forward strand.
ATTACGATTTATCAAAATATTGCAGATAACTTTTATTTATTATTGTTGTGGGGTAAAAATATAATTCCCCTTTTTCATATTTAAATGTATTATTTTTATTGTTATTGGGCTTATAGGAATTAATATGCAAGTCGACCTATAAAAAGAGCCTTAACAGGCCTCCATAGTGTTAAATAAGGCCACATAGCCTTAACAGGCTCATATCCCAGGTATAAATGGTTCACTTCTTAATTAATTTTTCATTAAGCTCCAATAGGTGGTTTTTTTTCTTTCTAGTAAATAAATTTGTCCCATTTATTGATTTTATTCAGAAGATTCAGATACGATATACGATAAAAGTGAGATCAAGTTATTTGTAGAGGTGTCAAACAAAGATTGGGGCGGGTCAAGCCGGGCCGTGGCCGCAAGGTGGCGGGCCGAGAAAACCTCAACCCAACCCAACCCGATTTTATGACGCCCACAAAAATAAAAAAAAAAATAATGAAAAAAAATTATTCATATTATTAATTTTAATGAATTAAACATACTAATGGATAATAAGTACATATTTTATAAAAATATTATATATACTTTTATAAGAGATAAAAATATAAAAAATCAATTATCCTATTTTTTTTTGTCTATTTTATCTATTTTTTCATTTTTTTATTTTTTTTTTATTTTCTGGCGGGCTAGCCCGTAGGCCCAACCCGCCAAGCCCGCGGCGGGCTAGCACGTTTAGGCCCGCCCTTTGGCGGGCTACTAAATACTTAACCCACCCCCCTACCTTAGGCGGGGCGTGGCGGGGCGGCCCGATGGGTCTGGCCCGTTTTGACAGCTCTAGTTATTTGGTACATGTTTTGTCCAGCGCATTCATTGTGAAGTTCTAATTATACGGATCAGATAGATTTGTTTAGGTTTAAATTTTTCGTTTTAGATTTGTATAGTTCTATGATCTGTAGGGCTCGCAATAGTTTTTGATTTGATGTTGTAATCAAATGTAAGTTTCTTATGATAAACGAAAGAAAGACATTTTGATTCAAAAAAAATGCATAAGTTGTCCTGTCCCACACATGATGTTTTATGTTTAAACTATGGTTTATCATCTATATAGTATGTTATACTTGAGTCCAAAATTAATCTCTCAAATATTAAGTTCTAAAATTATCAATAAAGTTCTACCTAAAAGTTATTTGCACGTTTAATCTCGATTCACGAAAATTTCAAAATAAAGCTCGATAAATAAATGCTTGAATTCAAATAATTTTTTTTATGCAATTAAAATTAAAAATCATGATTATTGTGAAATAAATGTGTGCGATTTGGGTAAAAAGGTCTGCTCGTCACAATAGATGTATAGGGGAGGTTAAAATGAGACCATATATTATAGTGAGACAGTGTGGACTCATCTCAACCCTCCCTTATTTATATCAATATATGGCTAAGATAAATAGGAGTTAAAATTACATTAAATATTTAATTAATGCAAAATAAGGGTATAATTGTCAAAACAAACATGTGGGGGACCATCCAAATATGGAATCGATTCTTGGGAGAGAGAGAAAATCACGTGGGGAGATAGAAAATCGCGAGAAAATCGCGTTGAGAGAAAAAAATCGTGCATGTGCTCGCCATGCAATATGTTGTACATTTGTCATATATTTGATGTATACTTAATACTATTTTACTGTGTGTTTAACATAATTTTACTGCATATTAAAATGGTCAAACAAAAACATGTGGGGACCGTGAATCAATGAATCAGTTATATATAGAGAGAGAATCACGTTCATTAACATGTGGGGACCGTTGATTAAGTCAATCAATTGTAGAGAGAGAAAATCACGCATATTATTGTATTGTATATTTAACATATATTTAATGTATATTTAACACTATTATTATTTGCATATTTAACATATTTGTCTGCATATTACAATTGTCAAAAACAAAAAAACAAGTATACAACAAACACATGTAAATGTACAACAAAACATATATAAGTATACAACAAATAAAATAAGTATACAGCAACATAAATACATACATAAAAAATTAACTACTTATACATCAAAAACATCTAAGTATACATCGAAAAATATATTAGTGTATAGTACTCCATCCACGTCATCATCATCTTTTTCACCAATTCTCCATCTACAACAACAGCTACACCACTCCATCAATGAAACAGAAGTCAACTTCAATTCTCCATCAATTGCTCAACAAAAAGCCCCACAGAACCCAAAAAAATCCATAATAACAGAGATGACAAAAAACATGGAAATTGAATCGAAAATCTCCAGCGGAAACTTAGATCGGAGAATCACCTTCGATCTCGTCGACCACCCCTAGCCAGTACGAGTCTCAGAAACCTTAGATTGGAGATGGTTTGGATATGTGTGTGTATGTGTTGATCTAATGGTAAAGAACCCACTTGGGTAGATACCTAAATGGGTAGCATCGTTGTAATAGATCATTTAACTTTAAGAGGTAATATTTCTTATTTGAAAAGTTATAGGGAATGGTTTTGTATCAGTGTTGAACACTTGAACTCCACAAGGAAAATGAACATTAAAATGAATATAAAGCCTAAATTTCGTGAAAAAAATGAAAGAGCATAGGTTTTTTTTTTTTTTTATGGAAATGTTAGTGAAAATATCACACATTTACCTGAAGTTTTTTTTTCATAGTAATTATATATATATATATACATACACTAGATCAATTATTTATGAGGAAATTACACTAAATTGCTTGTACTATTCGAGTTTTTACACTTTATCATATAAACTATTTTTTGTTATACTTTATCGTATGAACTATATAATTTTTTGCACTTTGCCCTATATAGACAGTTTTACCCCTAAAATTTTATTTTTCTTAAAATATAAAATAATTCATTATGATCATATCCAACCCATCATGCTTCCATATAAAAAATTAATAATCTCTTAAAATTCACACATTGTTTTACTAAAATATAGTTGGGTGTCTCTAGTTAGTGACGAATATTTTTATTGCTAATTGATTAAAACTATATTGTTTTTTTAATTGGTTAGTGACAAATACTTAACATTGGTCCCTAATGTCTAAAGTTAGCGGTTAGTTTTTTTTTTGTTGCCGTATTTTTTTGCTTTTTTTGTCGTGTTGGTACGAACTATTGCAATGCCTATATTAAGGCTGAGTGTAAGAAGCAATCATAAAGCTATACATGTGAAGAGCGACCTAAGAATCGACTAAGAATACCAAACTACATTTTGTTGAAACAATGTATGATTTTGAGGAAATATTAATTTTATATGCAATAAATATAATAGGTCTGATGACCATAATGAACTATTTTCATTTTTCTAAGAAAAATAAAATTTTAAGGGAAAAATTGTCCATATAGAGCAAAATGAAAAAAATTATATAGTTCCTATGGTAAATTTTCTCATTATTTATTCCAATGTTGTAAAAAGCGCTAGGCGGCAGGCTGGGTAGGGGTGTCAATTGTGTCGTGTTTCGTGTTCGCGGGTCGTGTTTTTACACAGGTATTACAGGTCTGACCCGAACTCGAACCCGACCCGTTTAATCATTCGTGTCAAGATACACGACCCGAACATGACCCGCTCATGACACGGGTAACCCGACACGACACGAAAACCTGTATAATTTAAACTTGACCAAAAAAATAAAAAAAAAACAGAAAAAAATTTAAATTACAAATAAAAAATACATTAAATATTAAAAATCATTAAAAAAAATGCATTTAATAATTTTTCCATCATCATATAACCAACTAAAACATCACAAAATATTAAAATAATATATCACTATAAAATTAAATGGGTTATCATAGGTTAATCGTATCGACCAGCGGGCCGACCCGACATGACCTATTTATTTTTCGTGTTATCCGTGTTCGACCCGATTTCGACCCGAACCTGTTAAGAGTTGTACATGTACCTGCTAATTTCGTGTTAGGTTCGTGTCGAGTTATCGTGTCGTGTCACAAATGACGCCCCTAAGACTGGGGCCTAGCGCCTAAGCGGGGATTAATCGGGGTTAGGCGAGACCTGGACGGGGTTAGGCGGGGCCTAATCGGAAAAAAATCGTAGACGGACGAGAGAGGTCTAGCGCCTAGGCGGGGATTAATCGGGGCTAGACTGAGATTTTTACAACATAAATTTATTCTATTGGTAGTTGATTTGAATATCTTTTACAATATGATTTATTTTTAGAATTAAATGCATTTGCTAATAAGTGAAATTAATTAGTATTCCGATATAAGTATTAAACTATGCCATAACATTAGACTCATTTCCAAATGCATGAATTGCTTATAGAATATTATTGACGATACATGTGATTGTTACTATTGCCGAAATAAATTTTTTCAAAATTAAAATTGCTTAAATTCTATTTGAGACCAAGTATGTTACAAGAAAAATGAATAGACTAGCAATATTATGTGTTGAGAGTGAAATATTGGAATTAATTGATCATAAAATTTGATAAGTGCTAGAAAAATAAATTAAAAAACTAATGATATATTACACTATGCCCCTCAACTTTGCCCTAAACATGAGAATCTCTAACACGGCTTTGCTCCCAAATCCCAAGTTCACCTACCAGTCTTAGCAGTCTACCAACGCACATGCTTTGTTTGGTAAGATAGATAACACAAAATATATTTCCTCACGTTTAGGTAAAATGAGGAATGTATTCAATTATTGCAACAAATGTATGCTCAGTGGGCCAAATATGTGTAATTGGGAAAAAACAAAAATAAGTGGATCTTATGATCATTGATAGATGAGACACTTTTATTATACTACAATTAAACACACATGTAGTTATCAAAATAACTAAAAAAATATTTTAAATTACATTTAATAAAAGGATATAAATTTGAGAGAATAATTCAAATGACTCCATCATAGAAAACATTCAAAAAATTTGTTCAAAAATTTGAAATTCATCTTATTACGAAGCTATAAATCACGAGAATACTTATTAGCAGTGTTATAAAAAGCGCTAGGCGGTAGGTAGACGATATATTGAGACCTAACACTTAGACTAAGTTTGGCATGGTTAAGCGGGACTTGGGACTTAATCGAAAAATATATAGGCGGACAAGAGAGCCTAGAGCTTCAAGCCTTATGAGGACTAATTGGGGCTAGACATGATTTTTATACCATGCTTATTAGTACAATTTCACTTTTTGTATGGCAAATTAAGCATGTGATTGTCAAATACTATAATTTATAATAATTAAAACTAAAATAAAGTGGAACATTTCATACAAATTAAAGTTTAAACTAGAAATTGGCATGATCAACTACATTTATATAAGAATTAAACTCATGATTTTCATTATCCCTATAATAATAATCACTTATCAAATCATTAAAATGCAAAACGTGTCTTGGAAAATGAATAGTGACCACGTGCTTTAGTCTGTCAGAAAAGGAAAGAAGCGTTCCCACCCAACTAACGCTTTTAATGCTCTTCTCTTGCCTCCCTCTCTTCCCCAAGCTTGGCTGAAAAAGCCACACCTATACATACACGTGTATACACACATCTACACAGAGAGGGAGAAAGAGAGCGAGGAATGGAGTCCACACTGCTCTCAGTTGGTGCTTCTACGATGTCGATTTTGTCCATCTCCAAGTCTCTCAATTCCCATTCTACCCCTCTCATTGCCCACCTCCACCGCCGATTCTCCACCGCTCGCCCGTGTCAGCTCGCTCTCCTCAACCTCAGTAGATGCGTAGAGTCGAGCAAGTTCGGCCCGGGTTCCTTGGTGCGGGGACTGGTCTCCCTGGATATGCACCGGAACCGGTTGCAGTTTGCTGCGAGGTCTGCGGCGTCGTTTTCGGCTGGCGGTGGAGGGTTTGGTGGCATTGACGGTGGTGCTGGTGGAGGTGGCGGCGGTGATGGTGCGGCGGAAGGTGGAGATTCTAAGCCGAGCGCTGTGGCTCCCGGGGCTGCGGATGCTTCTGCTTTAAGTTCTGATGTTATCATTCTTGATGTTGGAGTAAGCACTTTAGTTATTTTCCTACTGCTATGTTTGCGTGGTAGTCTTTTTTTCGTTGTGTTCGAACTTAAGAAGATTTTCTTTTTTAATTAGTTGCTACTGATACCATAGAAAGATTGTTTTTGGGCTTGTTCTCGACGTTCGAGTGAATGCGGCTTATTCTCGACGTTCGAGTGAGCACTTCACGTTAACTGGTTTTAGGGTCTAGGGCTTACGTTGTTTTGTATTACAGAGCCTGAGAGTCTTCACTGGCTGTCTGGCTTTAATTATTGATCCCCCATAAGATTGTGCATTGGTATTCGTATTTGACCTGAAAAATGTCTTTCTTCGTGTATAATGAGTCTTAGATCAAAAACTTATGACCCACGCTCTTCTTTTGCTGATCATCTGTTTGATTATCTTTTGTAAGTTTATGATTTTCCCATTTAGAAAATTTACTTCCTGATGGTGCAGGGGATGACATGTGGGGGATGTGCAGCAAGTGTGAAGAGAATTTTGGAAAGTCAAGTAAGTTCTTGTAATTCATGGTGCATCTATTTCACCCATACGTCTTTGTGATTTGTTATTCCTCTTCTTCCTTTTTTCTTGTTCTTTTCTTCTTTTATATTCCATAAGAAAGTTGGAGAAGAAAAGAAGTTAAATGCTTGAGAGTCCAGTGCCCATTTGGTATATATTGCCTTTGCATGATATGCTACAAAAAGTTTCTTCTTGGTGCATGCCTTTTATCAAATTTGACTTGAGATTCTCTGACTTTTCTTGGGTTTCCTGCGACTATATCTAGTATGGAATGAGCCAATTATCCACTTTGGTTTCTTATTGAACAGAAAGGGTCTTCCTCCAAGCATGTTACATAATTGCTCTCTGCTATTTATTAGAAGGAAACTATGGTAAATCCCAGAAGGGAAAAAATGAAAAAGATCATTCTGAAAGGGGAAATGAAAACTAGGCTTTTTTTTTTTTTTTTTTTGGGGGGGGGGGGAGCTGATTTCAGTAAATAGGCCTTGCAACAAGGCTGAACATTTTGTAATTTGTTTGATGCCTAATGTCCCGATTGCACTATTCTAGCGGAGACACGAATTTATGCAATTAGCCTAATAAAAAATAAAAAATGTTTGGAAATAATGCTATGAAGATGTTTGTATAACCAATCTTTATTTTAGATTTTGTTATTGATTTGTTGGAGATAAAATACTTTAGGCAGGATAATTAGATGATAATGATTGTTGACATGTTTGATGGAAGTTTTCTGTAATGGACATTGGACAAACTCTTGGCATTTTTCTTCACCAAAGTTTTCGCTAGAATTCTTTATTCAAAACAATGTAATTAATAGGTTAAACTGTTAATTTTCGAACAGCCGCAGGTTTCGTCAGCTAGTGTGAATCTCACAACCGAGACAGCAATTGTATGGCCTGTATCTGAAGCCAAAGTTGCACCTAACTGGAAAAAGGATATAGGAGAGGCTCTTGCGAAGCACTTGACTACTTGCGGTTTCAAATCTAATCTTAGAGGTCTGCAATTTAGTATCTGTTTGTTGGATGATTCATTTATTTTGTAATTCTTTGTGCTGCTTATGATCATGCAATTTTTCTCCTTCATTGTCATTTTTGTTGGAGAACTTTTCATGAGGGTGAATGCCCTTCGTCGTAGAAAATACTCGATTGGGAACTACTGTTGATATTTATCCCTAGAAGATGTTGGTTTGACTTTGCTGTTTTGGGTTGCTGGAAATCCTTATCTGCTCCTTGTGTTGAATAAGATAGTGTACAGTAGCAAACCATAGTATTGGTTTCTCACTCCATAGCAGTTATAAATATCTACGTTTATCCTTAAGGATATGTCCGTTAGTGAATGGTTGAGAATTACAAGAATCCTTGCAACCATGGTCTGAATGTCCTGCTTGTTCTAGTTTTACCGTAAGAAGGTGAACATGCTGCAGATGATTTTCTGTGGTTCTATTCACCAATGTGAGGCACTTTGAAGATTAAGAATAAATGTGGTATTATCCTTACCCAAAGAAATCTTTTTATTACTAGAACAAGAAAATTTAATTGCATGCCATGATAAAATGAATGGACAAATGGAGAAGTTCTCTATTGCAATCTTAATCAACAGGGTTGGATCTAAGTGTAAGCTGTTTTTCTACAACGCCCAGAATTAGGTCTCTGTCTTCTTACTTAATTGGTATCTAATCATTAAACTTACTTTATAATTTCAAATGAAATTATATTTTTAAACACTTTCCTTTTCTCTCTTTTTTTTTGTATGACTGGGCAAGTAAGACTTAGTTAATAGGGTTTTCCTAGGAGAAGGGAGAAAGAATAGCTGATACTACGTATCTTGGTTTTGGTGATTCTGAATATCCATATGGGGGCTTTAGGCCAATAATCAGTTTTCTTACCTTATTGACATCTTTAGCATTGTAAAAAAGAATATAATCATAGTATCCATCTATATTGAAGCACTTTTTTGTTCTACGCTAAAAAATGGACATGGCAGTGCACCTATAGCTTGCCCATGGAGATTGTTGTCTAAGTTTTAAGTCAGACAAAACACTAATATAGTTTGGCCTTCATTAACTTATGCATAGCTTCATATGAAATTGGCAGATCAGGGAGCTATTGATGGGGATATTCAGTTGTAGGATGCAATGGATTCTTGTAACAACAACCATTCGCCTTCATGGTATGTCCTGGCTCCATCATATTCAATAGTATCTTCTAACCCAGTTTGACCCTCTTTGTTAAAATAAAAAAATTGTCAGTCCCAAGATATCCTAATGCTAGTTTTTTCATCACTAGGTCTGTCCTTCGGCTACTAGTGGTGGATTTGTGGAAGGCAGGCGTATCTATCCTGTTGAGTTACTATCACAAACGTTGTTGTTCCTAAACATAAGTTGACATTGACTTCCTTTCTCTGGAATAATGTAATAGCTTTTGTAAGAGCATACTGTTAGGGCTGAAAATGGTCGTGCGAGCTGTTTAATGCGTGACCATTTTCTAGGTGAACCTTTGTGTGTGTGTGTTGCAAAATCTAAAGCAGAGTAGGGTTTTGTATTCGGCTAATTTTCAGAAAGATTAATAGTGATTAACATAATAAATTCAGCTCATGACAGATTGTTGTGTTGTTTCCAAGAGACAGATTAATTTCTTAATGACTATGGAACTGCGAATTATGTTCTGCTCATGATTCATGCTATTTAATGCTATTCCTTTCCTTTAAAATACAAATGCCTATTTGAAAAACTATATTTCAGCCTTAGAATGACTTTGGGTTACAAGTCTACTTTGAAATCTTTTCCGTACATCAATATACAATTTGGATTGCTGAAAACTTCTGATCAGATGTTCATAAGTCTTGCAAAACTTTTGCATCCGGAGAAACCAATTTGTTAACACTTAGATATATCATATGATGAACTTGAAATCTTGTAGAAGAAGGTTTTAGTTCTTGTCTAGTGTTTAGGAGATCCAGGTTATCATCTTGACATGGGCATAGAAAGCTTGTATATTTGCTTTCAAACGAGTAAACTGTGTCTAGAAGTTTCTTTATAACAGACTGCACTACTGTGTACTCATAACTGAGAACGTGACTGTAAGGAGATGTGGCTGGCCATGTCATGATCCATGAATGGAAATGTTATATGAAATTATGATTCGACCTTTTTGGTTTAATTGCATCTTAAGGTCAAATTTGTGTTGTGTTTATCCGTAAAGGAGGCATTTTTTCCTTCGCCAAACTGTGTGGCGTCCTTCATTTGGTAGTACTGAACTTTGTTATTGTGATATATTCCCATCCATTTTTCACCTTCCTCTGATTACTCCTTTATGTCCGGAAATGAATGCCCTTGTCTGAATTCACCCAAAGATTTTGAGCCGCGAAGACTTTATGCATATTTATAGGTCATACTCTTAGAAGTAGTGTTTATAAACATCAGTTACACAATGTCACAATGTAATCTTGTGGAACACATTGCTACTTACAGAAAGATATACAATTTGGTGACCCATCTTTAAAGGAAATGGGGGCATTATTCTGTAAACTAGAGTGTTGAGGGATTACAGATGTAGGACAACCTTGATAATATTGAAGTTGTGGTGTTGTAAAATTGTGACGGGAGAAAAAATATAAGAGCATTAATATTGAGATAAAAATGACGAATACTAGCAGACCTAGAAGAGAGAAGACGAAAGAGATGCAAATCATTTATTGCTTTGAAGTCAAGAAAGTCAAATGATCCATTATTGAGGACTTCAAATCCATCATGATGACAGAAAAATAGCTGTGCCAGAGGATTTGAATTTCTTAGGAACTCAAAGATTTCCAAGCAAGTGCAATGGATTTGTTATTGTGGATATGAAGTTTTCAGCTCCCAAAAAATTTTCAATCCTAAAACACTCTAGTGGGAGGAGAATAAGCGCTTTACCCTGCAAAGGGTTGATAATGAAGGAACTTCAATACTATTTCATGGATTTAAATGTCTTCTCTGAGGTGTAAGATCATAATAAGAATTTACTGATAAATCAATTTTAGTAGTGACTTATCCTGAATGACCAAGGACTTCAATTAACAGTCAAATTATTGAAGTCAAATATTAAACTTAGACTCAACAAAGCTACTGTAGTCTAGCAATTTGCTTACAAAAAAGTCAATGAAAGAATTGTGAACCAAAAGAGATTCTGAAATGGGCTTCATGTTAATTATCTTCTGCGGACCTTCTTTTGCGTTTAAAATAGTTCCAAATGCCATGCTTTGAAGGAAATATCTCTGTTTCTACTACTACTACTAGGGATTCTTCGCAAGTCAATGGTGTTAAGGAATCTCATAGATTTTGGGGTTATGATTCAAATTTGGCAGGGTATTGGGTTGGATATGGACTGATAGCACTTCTATGAAAAATGCAGGCATTTTCTCTTTTCCTCTGGAATGCTTTCCCTTTCTTATTTATCGGCTTTCCTTTTTTTTTTCTTTTTTTTTAAAACTAATGTAGCCATTTTGAAAGTCCTTCTAATCCAAATGGTTTTATATGTGATCTGGGTCTAATAGTGGGAATTTATAGCTCAAAATTGATATTATGAATGCACTTGCTTATTAACACCTTAACATGGGTGATTGGTTTAGTACATCTAAATCAAACAGTGAGTTTTTATCAGTTCGTACCAGTTTGGTGCTAGCTTAGCTAATCCTAACTATTCTTTGAAACACAATACATAAAATTAAATCACAAACTGACCAAGCAAACTGAACTTGTTTCTTTCTAAATCAGTTTTTGGTTTCCGTTTGAGCTTTTTTTCAAACTGACATCACCAGGTTGGTTCCAAGTTGACTCAACTGCTGGTTGCACCAAACCATATAAATACTAGAGCTCCTTAAGCTCCATGATGGGTACTGCGCTTATTTTACTTCTCTCACCCCGTCTTAATAGTTTTACTCAGAAATTAACCTCCGACTTGTAATTGTCTCCGGAAATTTTAAGATGTCTGTTAATATTGTATCTGGCGTACAAAAGAAATATTTAGTACTAAAACATAATCAATGAAAAACATAAATTAAAGGCATATGGCAAGAGAGAAGCTGATATTTGTTCTTTTTTCCTTTGTTGCTAATTCGTTGTATTTCAGTTTTTGTATTGGAAAGATATTGGGAATTTCCTTTTTGCTTGCCAATCACTTGTTACAATTCAGAAAATATTTTTCTCTGCGAGTCAAGAGGTAGTGTTTGCAAGCGCAAGATACCCTCAGTTTGTTGACTTAAGAAGCTGCCAGTTACTTTGGGAAAATTCTTGAGAACAATTGGATGTCCGTTCAAAAATCAATTATCAATACAAAAACCTTTCCTGCCATTAATATTTCACCTATTATATGGATAGGGGCCAAGATATTTCCTAATCCTCATTGCCTGTTCTCAGATTAGATCCTGCTCACTTGTTAGCCTGGTCACAGAAATCTCTCTGGTTTTTAAGTCCAGAGGTGTCTTTTGGCCAAAAACTATTTATGTTTAACGAGAAGACTTTCTTAATTAGTACATTGACCCCTAATTTGGTTTGTTCAGTTCGTGAGAGTTTGACGTTTTTATATGCTATGCAATCTAGTAATTATTAGATTTATTTAGTGCTTTGATCTTCACATTCAGATCCAATGTGGGGTATCAGGTTGGTTCCTCCAATTTGGTGATCCAGTCACTACTTTGAGTAAGAGCAGTTGCATAGATACCAGGATGTTGTTCATTAAAAGTTAACCAGCTGCTTTAGATTGTGCCATGTCCACTGCTCCCTGCAATAGCTTGCTTCTCTGGTGGCCTGTGGTGAAGATTCAAAGAGGCAACAATACTGAAGTTGCTTGACCTAACATTTATTTCCCAGGACAACCTCGATTGTTAATTGCAAAATCTTGATTTTGCCCATTCAAATTTGCACCGATAAAGTTCCATGACTGACTGATGTGATATTGTTTTAAGCCATATATAAAAATTCTAGTTTATGATTTTTCAGATTTTTGGCTTTGTTTTTGCTTGAACATTTCTATGTTGGAGGAAGGAACAGAACTATAATAAGTTTCCAAATGGCCAAAATTCCAAGAAAATGAAACTTTAACAATTTTAATCTCTTTGAGTACGGAAAGGTATATGCCACTATCATATAGATGTCATTTGCTTCCTCAATTGTCTTGAATTTATATGTTGATTTATCTAACTAAAATTCAGAAGCCATTGCACCATTAAATAGACTTAGCGATTACATTGCCCTATGAAATGCAATGATATGAGCATTATCCAGAAGATCTGAGGTAGATTCATCTTTTGATTGCATGTTTATAGTGTTAATACTCAGTGTGTCATCTTTGTTTGCAGATTTAAGAAGGGTGAACTTCTATGAGACATTCGAGAAGAAAATAAATGAGAAGCGTGCGCTCTTAAAAGAAAGTGGTAAGTTTTTCTTGTCCCTTCGTTATTTACTATAGATGTCACTAGAAAAATGGAATTGGTGATATAAAGTTTGGAAGTTATATTACAGGATTGTATTGTGTTGAAGCCCTACATTTCCAATAAATATTTACGTTCATAATGCCCATTACAGATAGGTACACACTTAAAAACCTCCAACAATGTCTAAGCTCCAAACGTATTTTTTTTCTTTTTCTTTTTCATGTATTGTTATTTTTTTGGGTGGGTGGGTGCAGACAAGATAGTGTAACTGACCCCAATAAGAAATGTTTTGATGTCAGCTCTGTCATCTATGAGTAACATCAGTAACTAATGCAGATTAACATCCAGTTAACTAAATTTTTAGCAGATTTTCAATTCACTATTTCTGGTGAGTTAAGATATTTGGAGTTTGGTACATGTGATTTAAATTATTTGTGGCTCGCACATTTAAGGTCATTATGTTGGCAATCACGTGATTTAGAATATGCCTATTAACAGGTCGTGGACTTGTCGTTTCTTGGGCACTCTGCACTGTATGCATCATTGGCCATCTCTCTCATTTTTTTGGAGCCAAGGCTGCATGGATCCATGCATTGCACTCCACAGGATTCCATATGTCTTTGTCTCTCTTTACATTGTTAGGCCCTGGCCGCAAACTTATTATTGATGGTCTTAAAAGTCTTCTTAGAGGGGCCCCAAATATGAATACACTAGTTGGTCTTGGGGCTTTATCATCCTTTGCTGTCAGTTCCTTGGCAGCCTTTATGCCAAAACTGGTAAATTGTTACCTAAACCTCCTACATGGATTTTTGTTGGAAATTAAATTGTTGCGTGCAGTTTTATCTGAAGAAATACTAATTTATTCATAATTATCAGGAATGGTTATATATATAAATTAAATTCAATTATCCTGTGCTAAATTAATGTTAATGATTCATTTTATTTGAACTGATCTGTGAATAAAGGAAAAGGGTCCCAGAAACAAGGTTTTGTGAACACAATAATAGACTAAATTGATAAAATGGAGTCCAATCTTGTGTTTAAATTTCTATATAGAGGACCAGTTGAAAATCTTGCACATTGTGTTGGAAACATGGAACTATATGATTCACCCATGTATTGAATACTTGAATGCTTTAGTCTTCTTAAATGTTTATTTTCAGAAAGTGGTAATCTTTATGTGGGGCTTTGTAATTAGTGCGAACACTAAATCAATTTTGAGCAGTGAGGCTCATTTCAAAAGAAACAGATAATTCATGCGGAGTCTGAGTCCTCATGCTTATTTTATGTTCTGACCAATCTCCTGCAGCTGCATTAGGCCGACAAACGACTCCCTCTGTGTCCACGCTTAGACCAGCCATTAGAAACAGTAGTGCTAAAGCTAAAAATTAGTGAAAGGTCAAAATTTTCATGTGATTCATTTTCAGCTGTAGTCGTCTTGTTAAGTGAGAGAGCGAGGCTTCTAGCAATGGGAGGAATAGAGAATGGATAAGTGACTCCTTCACTGTGAAAGTTGCGGATTCGCCTGTGTAACCATTTGCTATTTTTCCAAAAGCAACCTCTTAGTGTTATTCATCATACCCCCCTTTTCTCATATTCCTCTTGCCATCTTATCTCATCTGTTGAAAAAACAAGATAATCTTTCATAGTTATATTTTCAAAGATTTTTGTCTTGGAGACAATAGTCTTCAGTGATATTTTCCGGAAGTATTACACAATTTATATTTCTTCCTGGACATCAGAGGCATGTATATGTGGGGAGGTTTTCAAAGCTGCATTCTATTAAAAGAAATTTCTGTTTGCATAGGGATGGAAAACGTTCTTCGAGGAACCAGTCATGTTGATAGCATTCGTCTTACTTGGGAGAAATCTTGAACAGAGAGCCAAGATAAAAGCGACCAGTGATATGACTGGCCTTCTAAGTATTTTGCCATCCAAAGCTCGTCTTCTGATTAATGGCGATGCAGAAGAATTGAGCTCAACTGTCGAAGTACCTTGTGACAGTCTTTCTGTGGGAGATCAAATCATTGTCCTGCCTGGTGTAAGCATTGCCTACTGTCTTTGTAACAACCTTGTATCTTGCCCCTAATTTTGCATGGAGCTCATGATATTCTAAATTTGTAATGAGAAGCTTCTTCTGTAGGTCATCATACTTCTATTGAAAAATCATTATCGTATGGGTCTGTGCTGTTCACTGTAGCACTAACCTAATTCAGAATACTGAGGGCATGCTCATTTACACACACTGCCACATTGATTTTTCCCATTGTTATCACGCTTGTAGGATCGTATTCCAGCTGATGGAGTTGTTAGAGCAGGCAGAAGCAGTGTTGACGAGTCAAGTTTTACTGGGGAGCCTCTCCCTGTCACTAAATTACCTGGGGTAATGATACTGTCATCCTTTATCCTTCTATTTTCTGTTTATGCTACTGTGACACAATTATGTTTTCAATTTGGTAGCCTGTGTGGCTATGCTTGGATGAATGAATGCTGGGTGGAAGAAAAAACCAGTGTGGAAACGGAAAGGAATTCAGTTTTCCTTTTTGGTCTAAGAAAATCCGTGAGTGATAAAATTCAGCACAAGGGAATGCTAATCTGAGTTCAGGCAACATATAGCAAATTTTCCACAAGTGCTTTGTTTGAACAAAATAATGTAGAAAATGAGTTTTGGATTCTAAGTTTCCTTGATGTGCTGGTACATATGGACTTCCTCACCCATTTCTCTTAGAAAAAACTTATGCACATGCCAAAAACTAGGTCAAAAGTTTAGATTCTTGGAAAGTACTGTGAAAGTTCTGTGTCTTTTCTTTATATTCTATCCATTTCTCTTTCTTTCTTTCACTCCCGCATTTGGGACCTGGGAAAGGGAAGCTGACTATCTTAAACATTGTCATCATCTTTGAATTGCTATATTTCAAATGTTCCTTCCGTTCACATTACCCTGTTGCTTGGGTTGCATTTTTGTACTAGGCTGAAGTGGCAGCTGGAAGCATAAACCTAAATGGAAAAATTACCATTGAGGTGCGGAGACCAGGTGGTGAGACAGCAATTGGAGACATTGTTCGGTTGGTTGAAGAAGCACAAACTAGAGAAGCTCCTGTACAACGGTTGGCTGACAAGGTCTGTCACCTTTGACTTTCGCTTTCTCCCCTTGGTATGATATCTGTATCTCACAATGCTATATGGACTCTATTATGTTAAAAAGATTACTAAGAAGTTCGCTAAATTGTTCACGGATCTTCATCTGGGAAATTCATCTAATGTATCATTATTATTAATGTATATATACAGTATACATCAGTAAATACAATGTATCAGCTTTACTAAATACCTAGATGATAAGTCAACCTAGAAATACATCCAAAGCAGTAATAAAAAAGGATACTGGTCTATGTGGTTTGAGAATAGAGATAGCCTATGATAGGTTGGAGTGGAGGAAGCAGTAGTCCTACAAATATACATGGAGTTTTCATTTTCTCTACTGTTGTTTTATGAGCTAATGGGTCATGGCCATGTAAAGGTGGTAAGTGAAAAGGCAAGGAGCACAAAGTTAACTATCATTGCACTCATGCACCATGGAAACCTGAACTCTAGAACTGCGTACGGACCCTAAATTCCCATCAAAATATGCAAGAGAATAATGTTAATGAGAATTGGTGGTGAAAAACAAAGATTCACTTAAGACAGTTCCAAGGATGCCTTTGTTTACTTAACAGCATCGATAAATAGCTGTATAATTCATCTGAACAATTTTCTTACCATAAGTAAACTTGTATCTTCCCTCCTGGTCTTCCACAAGCCTTTTCGCATTCTCTCATTAAATCTTCCTTTAATATTTTGTTGTTTTCTTTCTTGTTTCCCTTCTTATCAGCTTCCTCAGGATTGGTGATGCACCAATTAGTGGTTGTAGATGCAAAAGAAAAGCTAGAGTGAGGTTTAACAAGCCCTTGACTGTTTGACACTAGTTCTGTTATATATACAAGCATAGTGTTACAAGTTTTTGTAAAGCCTAAACCAATGATGATTCACTTGGAAGTGTGATAGAATTAAGTCCAGGGGCAACAATCAAGCCTAATCTTGAATTTCTTAATGAGCTTAACGCTTAGTTTGATTTCTAAAGAGCCAATCTTGAATCATGTTAAGCATGTCTCATATTTTGATATTATATACTTCCTCATATTGAGACTATTTGACCCGGCTCGAGCTTCAAAAAACTGTAAGGTTTATGTTCTTCTACCCATTTTGTCTTATAAGTAGTGGTTGAGAATTAGAGGATGCTTGGCTAAACTTATTTAAGAATTAAGAGACCTTATAAGCTCCATTTTATAATATGTTTTTAGAGCTTAAAAGTTAAATATAAGTTGTTGAAGGTTTTGGATAAAATAAGATGATGTAGATTTTAAGATGTTAGTAATGGACAATTTTGTAATTAAAACTATCAAAATTAAATTAAAGAAGGTTGTTAAAATAAGATCTTATTTTGAAACAAAGTTGGTATCTCCTTACCTTTTCCAAAACAACTTGTTAGCTCACAAAACACACACACACACACACACACACATTTATATATATATATATCCCTTATAAACTCTTTCAGACAAAAATTATCAAACACTATTTGGGGCTTATAAGCTCTTTAACAACTTATAAGATGTTTTCTTTTAACAACTTATAAGATATTTGGGGAAATAATATCAATTTTAGGAAATGGAGTCTTATTTAGGGACATATGAAGAGGAAACTGAAGCAATAAATCTGGGATAGAGGGAGTAGTGTGCATTGAAGCAAGCTCAGTGAAGCTTGATAAATTGCTGAGTTATTAAGGTATTAGCGTGGTTTACTAAGTTAGAAAACAAACTTTGAACAATCTTTCTTATATCAGTATCGTACTGAACTTTGAGTTAGCCGAGATCATATCAAAGCCAATGAGTAAGGCTGGCTACCTTGTCCAATTAGATGAGTACTGACTACTGGTTGTTTAAGGTTGGGATTTATTTTATGTTCTCGAACCTGAACTCTAACTCAAATTTCATTACTCGATCCCAGTTTTAAGCCAACCTGACCAAAGTTCAGGGAAATTTGCTGATCCAGAATCCAATTGACCCAATAACTTCACCTGTAAACTTAGTTTATGTATAATAATAACATGATCCTTTTAGATCGTAAATAACCATTAAAAGAAAACAAGAGTACATCAATAACTTATCAAAAGTTTTGAAGGATAGAAGACGGACAATAACTGAAAAAACGAAGCATTTTCTCCTTATCGTTTTTGTTCAGATGGTTAAAGTTTAATGAATCACTAATCATTGCATTTGATTCCATGAGTTCACCAACTTAATGAACTTCACAAATTTTCAAATGGGAACTGGCGAAACCTCTGAAAGAAATCATATCCTCCTACCAATTCTTTTTTCAACACCCAGCAATAAAGGAAAATATGATAGATTGACCAAAAAACCACGCAATATAAAGGAAACTTTTTTGATGACATTTTTTCTTCATCAATTTGTTTAATTTTTTTAGTTTATTCATCCGTACTTGCCTCATATTTGCAGTATAACATGCTCTTTCGCTGGGAAGTCCAGCCACAGTCCATTAACACTGCTATTTTTCATCTAGGTTGCTGGGCACTTTACTTATGGAGTAATGGCACTTTCTGCTGCCACATTTATGTTCTGGAATCTTTTTGGTTCACGAATTCTTCCAGCTGCTCTTCACCAAGGAAGTTCCATGTCATTGGCTTTGCAACTTTCGTGTAGTGTTCTGGTACTATATGCTACTCAGAGATTGATCTTAGACCTCACCAATTTTTAAAAACTATCAGACTTTGCAGTGTTTACATTGAGGTTCCTTCTATAACAAGACTAAAATTGATTAAACCAATCTGAAAACTTGACTCATGTTACTTTTCGCATTGACTGGAAAACCGTAGTTTTTCCATGTCTCTGTAGGGCGCTGTAATTTCCATCTATTTTTATTTATCATCTATGTCTAATGCTTGCTCAACTCCATTACTAAACTGAAGTAACCTATCTCTCTTTGTCGAGTGCAGGTTGTTGCATGTCCTTGTGCCCTCGGGCTAGCAACACCTACAGCCGTGCTGGTAATTGTTGTATATGAGAGTTTGATTCCTGTGAATGCTTACATGGTTCATGTAAAACCGTTACTATTTTGTGCTGCTACTTAACTTTATTTAACATCTTCAGGTTGGAACTTCACTTGGTGCTACAAGAGGACTGCTGTTGCGTGGTGGAAGTATCTTGGAAAGATTTTCAACAGTCAACACCATTGTTTTTGACAAAACAGGGACATTAACGATTGGAAAACCTACTGTAACAAAAGTACTGATACAAGGCCACCAAGCAGATACAAATACAGAGTTGAGTACATAATTTGCAATTTGATTATGTTATATTTATGAACTAATGCTTGGGATATGCTGTTGGTTATTAAAGTTCCACCTAATATTTAACTGAGTTTAAGAATCATGAAAGAGTGAAGTTCTACTGATTCCTATAATTTCTCAAATATTGGAAGTCTGTTTAGGTTTCAGTGAAATGTATAGTCTCAATTCAAGCTCTTTCGTATTTTATAATCTGCTTGCATATTTATTGGTAATCGTTTTTTTGCTGATTACCTTAATATATATTTTTTTTTAATTACCAAAATCCCATAAGTTTCATCACAGAAACACATATGTTGAGAAGGGTAGAAACTATCCAAGCCAAGCTGATTGGAACAATGTGAAAAATTAAAGACCAATTGCCTGATTAAACCTCAGCAAAGGTCATTCCAAAGGCAAAAGAGCTATTTTTATATGCACCCAGGCACTACACTCAGAAATATGCAATTACTAAAACACACACACGATTGCATGGACAAAAGAGACAGATGTATGAACCTAAAGAGGATTTATCACATTGTGAATCAGGATTATTTAAGCACTACCATTTTGTGTGAACATGGCTTAGGAGACTAAGTAAATTCAGTCAAGTCTTTCTTTTAATTTGCTATAAGATTTTGCGAGCAAGAAATAAGACCGTGGATGAGGATTTTTAGTTTTTTCTAAGAGTGATGTATACGGTGGATGCTGGACTTCTATGGAGGTGACTACCTTGTAGGGGTTACAGTCAAAGTATGTAAGAGGGTAGGAATGATTTGCCAAATACACCTACCATGTAAATGGTGTAAGGTGAGACCTTTTGGCAGGTTATTGGTGCCATGTAAGAACAATCAAAGAAGAGTCTGTAATATGTTTAGGGACAGAGTTGCGGAAAATGCAAAATTTGAAGAAGGAATATGAACTTCAGAAAACTACTTGTAATCCTTTATTTAGAATAAATCATTTTGAGTCTGGGAAAATCAATTATTGTTGTGAACTGTTAAGTAGATTGTTTGATACATGAGCGTGATGGTAGCACACAATGTCATGAGCTGGGCATATTCCAGTAAAGGTACTTTTGTCCTGTCATCAAATCTCAACACCAGAGTAAATGAATTTATTACAAGAAGCAGATCTGGCTGACCCATGAACCAAAAAAAGAGCTGTTTTTATGGCCTCGGGAGAAGCTGCAAATGTGAGCATCTTACTAGGAGACAAACCTGAGGAAAATGAAGTTTACTCGTGTTAGCATTTGCTATTGTGCTGCAGAGACATGGAGACAAAAAAATAAATCCCTTGCTGTTGCATTGTGAAGTGGTAGGTTCTTGGAGTTGGTTTAGTCTGGGTAATCTGCACTGGGAATGCTAAGTGCATTGAAGTATTTCTTGCATTTTTGGAGCTTATATGGGTGAAGACAAAGATTATGGGATGCGAAACTTGGTTCCCTTGTCTATTGGAAATTATGTCGTAGAAAGAGTCTTTCCTGTGCTAAGGACTACTTCTTCTTGATAAGTGCACTTCTTTTGTTCAATTTTTAATTCATGTAAATTTACATATAGTGAAAATATGTGGGAAGCATTCCACATGATGCCAATTAAGATCACCCCACATAGCTGAATCATCCTCGCTTATCATTTGACTTGAAGAGACTAATTCCAACTGCTCAGGCTGTAGGTTTACATAAATGGTAGTAGTATCTGGCAATAGATTTATTGTTTTCCTTTTTTTTTTGGTTTTATATTGTCATACCACATGCATATTATTCCAAGTACACTGTGACCACTAGCTTTGATAGCTTAAAAATGTATTTTTGCAACTCACATTTTTCTCCATTCAAAATTTTCATTGCCATTATGATACTGAGCCTAGTTAAGTGCAGGCTAGATTCAACTTCAACTCATAACTGGTCTGAAGTTGAAGTTCTGAAGTTAGCAGCTGGAGTAGAATCTAGTACAATTCATCCAATTGGAAAAGCAATTGTGGAGGCTGCAAAAGCTTTAAAATGTCCAAATGTGAAGGTATACCTTTTCTCACTTGGTGCTACTAAGAGATAATTTGGCGAAATCAACAATACCAAGTTCTGATAGGATTGGATGCTGAGCTTTGATGTTAGGGTGCATATACTTTTAAATACGGGAATGATTATAGTTTTTTGCTCAGAGTTTTTGTAGCTTCTGATTAGTCTCTTGATCTGTAATTATTACTACTATTAAATTTTAGCGCCTTATGTGGTATAAATTACCCATAATTACAATAGGTAGCCTCATGCTTCAATTGCTTTAGAGTTGCAGTTAATGGAGACCTATTCTTTTCTTTTGTCTGTCTATTTCTTACTTCCATTTTGTCATAGTACATATTTTGCCTGCTTGTTCTTTAACGCAATGGATGTTATTTGTTTTTGTTACCAGTTTTTGCACGAGTAAATAAGAAATTGGGTTCATCCGTAAAGAGGCGTTTCATTAGATGTCATGCAAGAAACCTGTTTATCAATTGTATTGTTCTTATGTTGTGACTTGTTTTTTCAGGCTAATGTTAGGTTTGTGCTTGCTATGGTTAAAGTTGATTAAGGCCCTTGAGAAGCACTTTTTCTGATGCTTCTATAGATTCATATGTTATGAATCCTTCACATATTTAATTGAACTTTTGATAACTTTTGTGTATGATATTGGTCTTATAATTTTCTGATCTAATTTCGTCAGTTTATTAATGAACACTTATAGATTTCTTAATTATTTTCTTGTAGGCAGCGGAAGGAACATTTACTGAGGAACCTGGATCTGGTGCAGTGGCAACTATTGATGAGAACGAGGTAGCTGTTGGTACACTTGAGTGGGTCCAAAGGTAATTTGTGTCAATAATCTCTTTATTTCAGGTGGCAGCTAAGCTCTATTTGAAGTTGTCACCACTTGTTCTATTTATCAAGGAATTACGAGCACTGTACCTTGTTTCTTTGCAGCATTTTTACATATTTTCTGAATTTTTAATCCATTATTTATTTTGATGATGAAGGAAACACCCTATTCGGGTTGTTCCCAAGTTTTCGATCAAAAACTTTCTGTAACTAGTATCATTTTAGGGTTCATTGCTGCATACGTAAATGCCACTGAACTCTCCTCAAACTATTCACTTTATTTCTGACATGGTCTTAAGAGCTTTTGTTGACACCAGATATTAGTGTATCTTTTATTTGTGCTCCATGGAACAAAACAAAATCTCTTATATTGAGTTGTAGGAATTGTTCACTTTAGTCCCTTTCCATGATGTACTTGTTGATTTTACAATATCAATCTTGTAATGAGACATGACTAGAGCAACTATCTCAACTCATTGCCGTCTCATGATATTTTCCATGGCAGTGGAAAAACATATGATGATGATGGTTTTGGAATTTCATCTCATTTCTCCTTCGTATGAAGGCTGCGACGGAAGGGCATCTGGCGTAAAACTTTGCCACTTTCCTTTTGAATGAAATTATAGTGTTAACTAATTTTAGACAATTAATTAACACTGTAAAATTCACGCCACCGACCCCACACAGTGGGATAAGGTGCGGTTGATGATGAATACAAAATAATCAATTATAGTCTCATTTATAACCCATTCCTCACAAGTTTGAATTATGAATTATGTTTTTGTACTTTTGTCAGCTTGACTTGTGCTGTATTTGTAACTTGTATGTGAAAATGACTCATTTTCTTGGGTATTCAATCCATCTTTCATTGGAATCTGAGGACATTGCATGAAAGGCCCTGGAATCCAAGGAAATTTATACCTTATCTGAACATAATTTCTTTCCCCTACCCTCCCCCAAACAAAATCCATGCAGACATGGAGTAGTGGGCGGCAATCCATTCCAAGAAGTTGATGAGTTTAAAAATCAATCAGTTGTTTATGTTGGAGTAGATGGTGTTCTTGCCGGAGTAATTTATGTTGAGGATCAGATCAGAGAAGATGCCAGGCATGTCATTGAATCATTGACTCGTCAAGGAATAAGCACTTATTTGCTTTCTGGTGACAAAAAAAAGTGCTGCGGAATATGTTGCATCTGCTGTGGGTATTCCAAGGGAAAGGGTGAGACCATTTACGTAGAACACACTTGATAGTCGCACACATACTGCCTACACTGAATTAAACTTTCTCGTGTCTTTTTCTGGACTTAGTATTTCTGGCTAAGTTACTGTCTTCTGAGCTTGAGTATTAATCAGTTTGTCCAACTGGATGAGACATCATGATACAAACTAAATGACAGAAACTATTTCTTTCCGTGGAGATGGGTACCTAATTATCAGAATACTTGAAGGCATAGGTTTTGGGTAATGCGTATCTTGCATACTTATAGATATGGAAATTTTGGTACTTTTATACATCTAGCAGTAAATCAGACAGAAACATGGGAAGTACAAGAACTATGAAATCCTAATATGCTATCAGTTACTAGTAGAAGTAAGTAGTAATAATATTTGAACTGGACATAAATGGCTTTTACATGGCTTCCATATAAATTTATCTCTGAACTTTAGCAATGTTGGATTTCAAATTTTATATGTTTTATTTAATTTAAACAACGATTTCTTTGTCTAACAAAGACAATAACATTTAAAATCCTCCTTAGTATTTACTTCTCTTGGATCATTTGCTGTAGCCCCTCACGTTGTTTGCTACTAAAGCCAATTTTATAATTTGGAAAAACTGAATTGGAATAAAATTTATTACTATGTTGAGCTTCTCTTATGGACTCAAAACAAGAATCTTCTCTAGTGGCTACAGTGAGGCTTTGTCGGTTACTTCTGTTTCTCACTAAATCTCGTTAAACTTGTCATTTTTATGAATTTGTCAATCTGATGAATATGGAGATCCATTTAGAGGAATGTTGAAATTTTTCTTTAAGAATTGAAAGGGTTTTTGTCTTGATTTATGTTTTGCTCACTAGGTTTTCTAAGTAATATGCAAAGCTTTGACCTAAATGGTTTCCATTGATCGATTATAAATTGGAAAATAAGTAGCGCACACCCAAAAAATATTCTTCTGCCAAATGTATGTATTAATTGTATAGACAACATTTGCTACTGATTCAAGTTCTTACATTCCAAATCATTCTTTTAATCTCCCCAGTTTATAAGCAACTTTAGCAACTATACAGATCAAATTATTGCATTATGGTGGACTGCAGGTGCTGTATGGAGTCAAACCCGATGAAAAAAGAAGTTTATAAGCAGACTTCAGGAGGGTCAAAACGTTGTAGCTATGGTTGGTGATGGAATCAATGATGCAGCTGCCCTGGCTGCATCGCATGTAGGAGTTGCCATTGGTGGAGGTGTTGGGGCAGCTAGTGAGGTGTCTTCGATTGTGCTAATGCAGAACAGGTTGTCCCAGGTATCATAGTAACTCTGGCTTCATCTCAGAAGTATTTCCTGTAATAGTTTGACCTCTCCTCATTTTCATTTTTACCTTGAATTGATAATGTCTATGTATCTGTATCATCGTATACTGTATGATTCTAGGGTCACAAATTAGCAATGCCATTTAAGGAAAATTAATGTTTGCTTGCATAGCTGTTGGTTACGGACCCAAGTAGCATGTATAAGCTAGGGATGG
Source organism: Rehmannia glutinosa (assembly GCA_016081115.2). Classification (NCBI taxonomy): domain Eukaryota; kingdom Viridiplantae; phylum Streptophyta; class Magnoliopsida; order Lamiales; family Orobanchaceae; genus Rehmannia; species Rehmannia glutinosa. The sequence continues at coordinate 44,747,688 of CM071929.1, forward strand.
AAGGATTATCTTTTCTCTATATTTTGCAAAAACTTGTGTTCTCTGGGAACAAGAAATTTGGGCCCTAGATTATGTTTTTATGAACTGTATTTCATGAACATGTGGGGATTTCATGAACCGTATTTATGTACGTTTTTATGTGTGCCTGCCCCTGACAATCTTTACCATGCAGTTACTTGACGCACTGGAGCTGAGTAGACTTACCATGAAGACTGTGAAGCAGAATCTTTGGTGGGCCTTTGCATACAATATTGTAAGGTTTTTACCCATTCTGCCATTTAATATTTTTTATTAGAAGGTTGTTTTCTTTTAATTTTAGCAAAACTATGAAATAAAATAAGGAATAAATCTAACTCCTAGTGGGAGAATTCAACCTCTTAACCTCTGGACCTTGGTTTTAGTGGTAAACTAGGCAAATCATAGAAAAAGAACACGGGTTAGAGAAGATTAGACACCTAAATCGTTCCACATGAAGTAGAGGAGAAATGTGATTGATTACTGAAGGACTTATGGACACCAAATCTTTGAGTTTTTAGGTGCCTGATTGTTACTACGTGCAACACCCCAAGGTCGATGTGGAACCTACTAAAACTTGTCGAAGGTATCTGTAGGTTTTTCCATACCTTAGGGAATTTATTTGTGCAGGTTCTGAGAAAAGTGATTATTTTAAATGGCTGAGAGAATAAAATAGAACCAATTAATGGTGCTCAGGCCTAGGACATGACAATTATGCTGTTGAGGGTCTGAGTCAATGGTGTATTGCAGTGTTATATACTTATATCGTAGTTTATATTAACCTTGTGCAAATGGCAATATGGACGTTTGGGCTGCCATTTGGTGCTTGTAAATGATAGATTATATAGTAAAACCTGGACTATCCTTCATGTTCTTTTTCATTACTTACTTTGTTATTAATATGTCGTACTGTTCCACCATCTCATTGGGTACGAGTCATGCATTTTCCTTGACCAATCCCAAGAATCAAACTCTTGATTCGAGTTATGTTATCATCTACTGCTCCTATAATACTTCCTTTGAGCATTAATTCATATACCATTTTGTAACTTAAAAATGATTTTTTTTTTCCTTCAATTTTATGTATGTTTAGTAGTCTAATAATTTTCTTATCCAGTATTAAAAAATAGAATAAAAAACTAATTGAGTCGATTCTGGTTCTTATCTGGGAGTGTGGCCAAGCCAAAAATATATCTGTATGCTAATGTCAAATCAACTTTGAGATCTAAGATAAAAGGATGTGTTGGCGAGTAATTTACTCAAGACTGGGGCTTTAATATCCTTTTATTTGTCTTTACAGATTGGGATTCGGTAGCAGCTGGAACATTACTGCCTATAACCGGAACAATGCTATCACCTTCAATTGCTGGTGCGCTGATGGGTTTTAGCTCTATTGGTGTGATGTCCAACTCATTACTGTTGCGACTAAAGTTTAAACCGATACAGAAAGATACATTTAGAACATCGTTATACAGCAAAGTCCCTTCCGACATCGAGAATGCTGTGACTGAAAATGAGAGATTGATTGATGAGACCTTTCAGCATTCAAATGATAGAGCCACTAAATAATTCGTGCATGAGCTCATCAGAGAATACAAAATGTTCGATGATGGTATGGTTGCAGAAGCACATTTTCTTAGAAGGTTGGCAAGAGAAATCATTTGGTTTTTGTCCAAGTCTCTTCTAAAGCCTGAATTTTGAATCTTGCTAATGTTTGGAGAACAAGATAGCACATCGACGACTTTTAGAAGTTCCACAAACAATGAACTTGGCCTATGGATGAAAAATAAGTCAAAATGATTTGATCCTTGCTTTGTATGTATTTTTTAGAATTGAATGGTGAAAGGCATTCTTGTAAGAAACTTAGCAACAGAGCCATGTAAGGCATTCTTTGTTTGTTTCACATATGGATGTAAAGATGCAATACCAATAATGAAGCTATCCTGGTTCAAGTTGTCTTGACATTTTCGCAAAAGGCATTTGGTAAGATAAATGTATTTCCCAGAAATTAAAGGACCTGGTTTTAATTGACTTTTCGGATATTGAAATATTTACTGCATCTGAAAGCATCAAGGGCTGTTTTTGTAGTAGCACGTACTTATCAATACGATCCAAAAACATTTTGACAAATTTAACATAAGATGCGACAATAAGCCAAATAAATTATTACAATGACTGATTACTATCATCAAGTTACAAGCAGATTCATTCTATCATCCTCAAATCCATTGCCCCGTCACCTCGAGAAGGTATATTATTTCAAGAGGATACATGTTATGCGCTAACAACTCGAACAAGAATTACAGGGTCAAAAATAAGATTCATATCGACATGTTAATTACAATATTTCCAACCACCTGTTGTATCGATAAAAAAAACACAAGCAATAAGACCTACAAAAACCTCCAAATATAGTAGCATTGAATGAGCTCCAAAATCAGCTGGCCCGAAAAAACTACCCCAGATATTGCACAAGTTATCAGTGGCTCCTCAGCCCATATACCGTCAACCGAAATATACCTTCATTCATCTTCAGACCATGTAAGTCATGCCTACCTGTATCAAATGTGAGTGTGGAACGCTCAAATTCGCCGTCCCCCTCCTGCAGTTCTTTCTCAAGAAAGCATAAAAATAATTAATGACGAGCTTCTTAATGAACCACGATTCCTTCCTTGCCCTAATATCTCCATGTCCAAGAAGGTAAACAACACCCGACTCCTTCGCCTTGCGTAAGAAGAAAAGCTCCTTCTCAAGACTTTGCTCCGCGTCAATAGCAACTGGATCAATAGAAGGCTCTAACTTCCCCTCTTCTAATGTGCTCACCTCTGAAATGAACTTGCTGGTATCCTTAAATTCAGCCAGGAGAGGGACGCCGAGTGAATAAACACTCCCATTGGGAGCTACTAGAATTCTCGAGAAAGAACGCTCTTCTTCAGTATCTGAGTCGTCGTCACCATCACTCTCCAGGGACCTTTCCTGAGCTTCCCGGCGAATGAACTTCTCAAGACTCTCGATCAGCAACTGCTCGAAGGTCTGGTGGTTTTCTTTGCGAACATCCTTGTACCCATATCTGTTAATCGCACAGTCAGTACAATAATAAAGTACCAAAATCTTGTTTAAACCAGCCCTAAATCCTTATAAGTATATGGATACATGGCCACTGGCATCAGTCTTCTTGTATTGCACACAAGGCAAGAAAAAAATTATAGTAAAGTCCAGTAACATGCTATTGAAATTCCTAAGTCGTCATTCTACACCCCTTTCCACAATCAGTGAACTCGAAAATATCCATAGACCCACAAATGCAAAATAATGAAGCCTAAATTTAATGGACAAACACAGGAAAAACTTTTCACATTAATGTCTTTTAGGCTATGTTAGGGATCCACACTATATCACGTTAATCTCTCTTAGGCTAGGTGATCCTCACTACATTTACATAAAGCCCTTTATCACTTTTTCCCATAAAAAAAAAAAAGTGGGATTTCTCCAATCAAGTAAATGGGTGATTACTGTTAGAGTTTGTGTTTGTTCCACATCGCCTATTTATTGGGTTGTTATTATGTATAAATGTGGGTTGGGCACCCTCTCCCTTTGAGCTAGCTTTTGGGGATGAGTTCTACCCAAGCCCATTTAACATGGTATCAGAGCACCCAGGTTTGGTTTGGAGGCGATGGTGGGAATTGGACCCGACCCATTTGGTTTGGCACGACCGGCGTGAGGGCGGGTGTTAGAGTTTGTGTTTGTCCCACATCGCCTATTTACTGGGTTGTTATTATGTTCTCCCTTTGAGCTAGCTTTTGGGGATGAGTTCTACCCAAACCCATTTAACAGTTACTAAAGCACGTTCTATTGTATTTACCGGCCATTACATGTTGCGCAAACATTATAACTGCCTCATATGTGGACCACAAAAGACACTTGACTTAAAGGAAGATTTATTCCAACATTTTAGTTTGGTTAGGAGTAGAAATTTGAAACAAATTGTCTTTATCCCTGCCCAAGATGAGGCACACATGCAAGTTTTGAGGAGAAAGATATAGAACAAACCTAGTATGAGGCTATTCAACTGCAGCAGTATGTTACCTGGCAACACAACGAAATATGTGGTAGCTTTTGGCGCAAACTCGCCTGAAAAGAAATCTTTCGCTTTGAGGCACAACAGATACAGGAACATACTTTATACACACAAATATGATCATTGAATGAACAGCGGGTAGAGTGGTTAGGAAATGCCCAAATATAGCAGGTACCCCTTTGCCAGCTCATTATAAATCAAGCCAATGCCAGGAGCCCTAACAGTTCCTAGGTCGGGACCTAGTTCCCGCAGCACATCCATTGACATCTTTTGCTTCACCTCCGTTTCATACTTTAGCTTGCTCCCATAGTTCCAGATGTACATAATTAGAAATATGACAATGGCAAACACCAGTATGATCCAACTTCCATCCCCCACACTCCACAAAACTGAAGAAAAGAAAGTCAACTCCAACCCCAAGAAGATAATAGCAAAACTCAGCACGACAAAAATATTTATCTGCCATATAAGAAGCATCACAAGGGTTACTAAGATTGTAGTCATCATCATTACTCCGAGTTCGCAATGCCTGTAAAAGAAAAATTAAAAAAATAAGTCAAATAAGACCACGTAGTTCGTTTGCAACATTTGGTTTAAGATGTGTCTCACGCGGTTACGAATATAAAACATTATTATAAACATTTAACGTTTCTTTTAGCATATTTTTACCTGGGAAAAAAAAATTGTCGGTTTTAACTTTGAAAAACCAGCAGTTTTACCGGCATTTAAAACAACCGGTTCCATGGTTTTCGACACCTAGGAACCAAAACCGGTCTACAAGGTTCCAGTTCGTAAACGCGTTGACCACGGTTAGAACCATCGAGCATGTTTCGATTCGGTTCGAACCGGTTCGGTTCCATTTGGCCACCTAATTGGCCTATTATTTGTGATAAAGTGAACTTGATAAGGGGCCAAACATGATCCCTCAACATGCAGACTTTTTGGTTTCCTAATGTAATGGAGCTAAATTTTGCAACTCCATTTCAAACTCAAAAGTGGCCTAATTCTCGAAACTCCTCCAACTTCCATTCATTTCCAAATTTGACTTATATTTGGAACAAAATAGGATGTGAAAAATCATATTTATTACAACTATCTTAACCATCCATCTTCCCTGGCCTTGCAGACCAACCCTCCCACTCCCTTGCTTCCAAGCAAGCCACCTCTCACCTCAAAACATTAGAGGCTGGACTAATCCATTACCATCAGCTCATACTGTTTCTGTCACCTAACTGCTCCCCTTAAACCCCTCACCTAACCCCCAAATTTACCATTGTTCTTCACTCTACCACCTTTCACCGCCCTCCCGCTAAATATGGCCCCCAAAATTCTCCAACAAATCCACCAAATGGATGAAGAGAAGAATATACACATATAGATATACATATATGTGTATAAAAATAAACTGACCCCTGCACCTCAGTACTCTTGCAGGCTTACCACGTATTGTAAAACAATTTGGAACGGCATTGTCATCTTACTGACAGTACCAAGAATAACAGTGAGAAATAGGAGACTTAAGGAAATGTCCTAGAGAATATAATATATTACCAAATTGAACCTTCTGACCAAAATCAACATAAAATGTCTGGGGTAGTTTGTTTCGCTCCTAAAAGATTTCTGTAAAATCTTAAAAGTTTGCAGGTTTATCATTGTGATTTGAACAGCGTGATTTAGTGACTTTCGGAGAGTAAGACTTCTGTTTAGATGATATCTTGAGATTAGTATTTCATTTGAAAGCAAAAATGCGATGATCATGAGCGCAAAAGTAAGGGCAGTGGGCCGGGGGACGGATCCTGAAGCTTTTTACAACAGGGTCACAAAATAAATATGATTATAAACTACATCAAAAACAAATAATGGTGGCACTTTGTTATTTTTTAACCTAATTAACATATAGTTTTTAATAATTTATATCGCTACAATGTTATATAACACTACTACTACTTTTTTTTTAATAATGTTATATAATATATTTTTAATATCTAATGTTATAATGTTTTCTAATTTATAATTTAGGGCACACTATTAATTTATTATTGAAAAAATTAGTTTTATTAGTGTTTTATAAATCATAAAACTATAAATTATAGTGTTATTAGTGTTAAAATTATGGGCACACTATTAACATAATGTTATATAATTAATAATGTTATAATCTTATATTGTTATATAGCATTTCAAAATAAATATTATTATTGTATATAACACTATTAATATTATAACACTACTAATCTTATATGAATGCTTTGTTCATCAATTAGTAGTGTTATATGTATAAATAGTGTTACATAAATAATAGTAAAAAAATCTATGGGGGCGGGCATGTGCCCCGTAGTAGGGTATGTACATCCGTCTATGGCAGTGGCAAAGGCAATGAATTGGGTGGAGAGACAGAAATGCAAATTTCCAAATGTACATCAGTACAGGTAGATAGTGAGGAAAAACGGAAGGAGCAGAGGCTTGTGATACAACAGATTTCTCCCACGTCTTCATCTTACATCAACTCTTAACTTAAAATTGGAAAGTTGTCATTCTTACAAGTGAAGTCTCTAAGATAGATTTTAGCTAAGCACAAAACACAGCTAAGCGAACTAAACATGATGTTTGAGGGTAGCTGATATTAGGTCCATAATCAGAACAATTCATCTCAACAACAATAACTCAAGAAATGAAAAGAAATCACTACTTTAAATTTAGGATTGCAAAATATGCATTTGGCATAGATAATGAAGCAGGCAGCCAACTGTACCATCTATTAATCATGACATTAAGAGTGAATTAACAGGTGAGAATGGCACCCATCCAAGGCCTTATCTAGAGCCATCTAAGAACTCCCAAGTTTATAAATATAGGCAAGCCAGCTTGCATGCAAGCATACATACATATAGCTACTTTGGCACAGATTTATATACAGATGTAAAGCTAGGTAAATAAAAGAAGAAAAGACATTGGTAACAATTAACTCAAACTTCAAACAGATTTGATAAGGAATTACCATATGCATTGCCAATCTCATAAATACTTGAGATATTGCAGACTAACACAAGGGTCAGAGCCAGTAGAAACCAGTTCATGACTGGAATATAAATTTGGCCCATGAATTTCCTCGAGGTATGAATAATTTTAAGGCGAGGGAAGCAACCGAGTGCTGTGGATTGTTTAATACAAGAGAAAGTGGCAGTCGTCATAGCCCTACTAGCAATGAGTGCAGCTACATTAGCTATGAGGAAGACAGGCCAGAAAGCTCCATCTGCAGCAGATTAAAGAGAAAACACAGGTTTCACTTGCTGTTTATTTTAAAACATACTTAGCTGAAAATAGTTGATGACCCTGTTCTAAACTAAGACACATTATCAGTGCATCAATACACAAAACTTAGAATCTGGAACCTAGGAAGGAGGAGCAAAAACAGTTGTGTCAATACTGTCCATATCTAGCCAATTAAGATGTGCTATCAATTTTTCTAAATTATATCCAAAGATTACATACATCCTAGTCACAGCAAGAACATATAGTATTTACTTGGAACAGAAGAGAAGAAAGCCTGTGTTGTATCTGCATGGTTCTCCATAAGATAGGCGGCTTGACCCAGGTAACCCAACACAAGGCAAGGTAATACCAGAAACGCAAATGTAAGCTGTCACAAGTAAATCAAGTCCTTGGTAAGAAAATTTACATTTTTGAACACAAAAGTAAATAAATAATTAAATTCTATGTTAACCATTTAAACAAAAAAAAAAAAAAAAGGAAAACCCAAATGACTGGAAGACTGCTGCAGCTTCCTGCTTACCTGCACTGATCTTACAGAAAAATAGCAGAGATCTGCAAACATTGCCTCAGAACCTGAGTCACATAACTGATTATCAGGAATTATTCAAGAGCAAATATTACAGTAGAATTATAAAAAGGCAAGATAGGTTGCACAATAATATCCAAGAAATTTTTGCCATGGTGAACTAATCATAGATGTGTGGTTCTAGGACATTTTAAACTTGGGCAAGCCAAAATCTATATTCAGCTTTTCAAACTAAACAATTTACAAATATAAAGTGCAATATCCATTTACAAGAATCTGACACTATTACAGAAATCACATGTTCAATAAAATCATACTGGTTTTGACACCAAAAAGTTGATTGATAACACTCTAAGGAACAAGATATATTTTACAATTCCATCATAAGAACGGGAACAAAGAAAACTCCATCTAAGCCACCCGAAGGGCGATATAATTGCAAATTAAGAGCAAAAAGTATGTCAATTACATTTCTATTCCCCCTGCATTTACAAACAGTATGTCAATTACATTGCTTGAACTTAGTTGAAATTTGATTAAGTAGAACTCCCTTAAACACTCTTGTTTTTTATAAGAATTATATTATTTTATTAAGTTTGTCTATATAGTATTTTTGTGACACCACACATTTTTGTAACTATAGACGATGGTATTCGCGAATATTTCTTCGTTATAATATTTTAGTATTTTTCGTTCATGCGCTTACGCCGATAATATTTTTATGATTATTATTTAATTTGCACGTCGCACTATGATATTCAAAGAGGATATGTTCCAAAAGATGAAACATTCACTTTTTGTCCTCCTCGAGTGTAATCGCTGGTGTTCACAAAAGTCTGATGGCTTATCTACAAACTCCATCCATGATACTTTGTGTATGAAACTAATCAATGGGGCAGAGTCATTTATAAACTATGAAAAATAAGTGGTCCAAAAATATTTTGTGCACAAACAGGGAAAAAGTGGGAGAAAAGGTAAATAATTCGTCATAGAACATATCATAAAATTGGACTTTGAACTTCACAAAAATGCAAAGCAAGTCATAGTCAAATTAGACTGATAGAGAGAAGACAGTGGGATTACTAATATCGGAAGGGTTCACTTTCAAGGTTTAGAGGGGAAAAACAAAAGAAAGTAGCAAGAACAACAAAGCTGCACTTCAGAACTTACCTGTTGCACAAAGAAGACATCCCCCTAGGGAATACCAAGCCTTGGTTGAATTGCGCTTGAAGTAATAATAGATATGAATTGGATTAAATGCTCGCAAAACACTAGTATCATATTTGACAAGGTTGTATATGCCAATGCCCCCAAGAGAACAAAACCATATAAACAAGGCAGGACCAACCACAAGCCCAACTTTACTTGTCCCATACCTCTGTACACTGAACAAAACTATAAGAAACCCAACCGAAATCCTCACCACGTGATCTGCACTTCATGAAACGAAACACTCTCAGTAATAGGCTATGCTACAGGGGCTATACTTAACACATGATTATAAGACAACTAATACTGCGAAATTATGAATAAGCTTTAAATAAAATGTAAGAAGCTATTTTTAGCAAAGTAATATAGCATCAGATGTGTACTAGTGGACATAGTTGTACTGATAATTTTTGAACAGAAGACACCAAACTCTTCTACTTGTATGTAAAGGTAAGATGATTAGCAAGTCAGTAATCCGATCGAGAGACTTGTAATTGAGTGGCAAATTGTGATTCTACTGCACCCCATACATAGTCGTATCTCATATTTTAGAACATGTGATCCAAAACCCGCAGGCCAGATAAAAAAGCAGCAAAACTCTAGCCCTCAAATTTTCAAGACAATATTCTATAGGGTAACTGAATCTTAAGGGGCAATCACTGGCCATGAGGTCTTTTCGTGCCTATATTACTATTGAGCTATGGAAGGCATGTAAAGATACCACCTGATGAACAGCCAAAATTTCACTAGCTGACATCTTAAATCTTTCAAAAATACTCCATACTGCATCATTTTATGACAGAAACTGGCATTTCAGTTGCTCAAATCAGCAAAACCTTATCTTAGATTACATAGCATCACAAATTCTCTTTCTTGCTCACTCGAGAAGGGGCCATCTCCAGAGTCAAAATACAACTCCAGTAGTTGAATGGTATTGGATTTGTTGGCTTAAAGTGCTTAAACTATTTTTTCAGTGTTAATTCCTAATGACTGAAGGCTAGACCCATCTCAACTATTACTAGTCTGTAATTTTGTAATAGAGATCAGGAATGGAGAAATTATGTTGGCACATACTACTTACAAAGCAACCACAGTTAAGAACTTGGTGTTTTTTTACTCATATTAGCTTACATTCAATGAGAGGAAATTCCTGCTAAAGATTTGAGCAGCTGAAAAACAAAGACAACACACTATCCTACATATTTCGGGTTCAAAATAGAGTAAAAGAATCAATCACCTTGGTTAAACCCAGAGACTCCAATTTTTAAGCCACCGACAGCAGATATAACTGCAAAAACATTATTGAAATCATTATCAACTTCAAGCAATAAATAAATATCTGAAAACAAATGCATATAGCTCTGAATTCTTCCTTTCTCGGACTAGCAAAGCACTAAATACTCTAGGAAAATAAATGTGCCAGAAGGAATCTGCTAAAAAGCACCTGACATAGCAGGTGTAACAACACCATCAGCTATCACCATAGAAGTACCAGCAAGAACCAACATCAGCAGAAGCTTTTTCAATGTCAGAGAAGCTTCAAGTCTTTCCTTTATTTTTAAGGACCTCTCAAGTTCGGCTGATGGCACCTTAAGTCTAAAGCTTGATATGCGAGCATCTGACGGCAATTGGTTGGGCAGAAGACTAACTTTAGCATGCCTACATATCAAAGAATACAGAGCAAATGTGCCACCTGCAGAAATTGGAAAAACAACAAGTCTAACACGTTGACAGAGTGAATAGCCACAATGCATATCATAACTTAAATAAAAATATAGTGTAATGTCAAAATGTAATATACCTTCACCATCGTCGTTCGCCCAAAGAACAATAAGGACATACTTGATTAGTGATATCAGAATTAAGGTGTACAAAACTAGGGACAGTGCACCTAGAACATCTTCATTTCCATTAACAGGTGCCTTGCTGAACATCACGCTGAATGTATATAATGGACTAGTCCCCACATCACCAAAAACGACCCCAAGTGTCTGAAAGGCCAGTACGATTCTCCTGCCCAAATTGACATCCTGCGATTTTATTTTCGAAATCAATATACCAAACAGTAATGAATTGTTCTATATCATGTAATTGTATCATGACTTGAGCGCAATGATTATCAAAAAATTATTTATCAGTGTCGAATTGCATAAGAGTTGCTTAAAGTAAAATAAATTTCCAAAAGCAAAATGAAATCTGAGGCATAAAGACCTAAACATTTAGCATAGATCTTTTAGCTAAAGAAACCACCAGAATGCACTACATTAGTCGGGATGGAAACAGAAACATATTACTTCAATTTACAATCAAATGCGACTCTAAACATCATAGGATGTCTAAATTTCTGTAAGATTAGATTTCTAGCAGTAAGTATATCATGAAGTCCAATTTATCAATCACCAGTACCTCTTTTCTAATAACTATAGTCATTTTATAGTCTTTCTTTTTGTACAAGACAACTACAGTCAACTTTCAAATGCTGCAAGACACAATTGCCATTTTATCAATATCTCAGTAAGTTTCGTTTATCTAAATATGGGGTGTCTTTATTATGGAATCACGTTTAAAGAGGGCACTGCAAAAATGTAAAACAACTATACTTTGTCGTATTTCAAGCCATATTCAACACTGATGAAAGAGGAAATTGCTCTCCAGATTTGATCGTATCCATTTGCTGCATTTCTGTTCAAGTCTATTTCCACAAACATTTTAGCTTCTTGCTCCTTGTCTAGATCAACATTGATAACCAAAGCAGAAAACGACATAAGTCTCAATTCCGAGGTTTAGAGTTTAAAATCATAATTGCCAGCAATTTCATATTAGTTCTAACTTTTTTAAATTTCGTTACACCCCTTCTTTCTTCATTCCTCTTATCACCTAAAATCCTATGAAATTAAAAGAGGCACATCTTCCATGAAAACCAAACCACCCAAACAAACAACAAAATACCAAAAATGCACTTGCAACATAAACACTGTATAACTTACAGACAAAAGATAAGCCCAAATCGACTCAATAATACAAAGCGCACCTCAAAATCATTTCTCTGAGCGCCGGGAACTTCGAGCGCTTCAACATCAAACGAATCAATCCGAGGCCCCGTGCGAATCAACCTCTGTTCGGCATTATCATCGTCGTCGGAATCTGGCAGCGGCGATTCCATGCCACCACCGCCTCGTTCGTCGCCATCGTTGTCGATCTCCGACCCCTCCTCGTCTTGATACACCCAGCGCGACTCCATCGAATCCATCGACGCTAACCCCCTGCTCTCCCTCTCCGATCCCTCCTCCGTCATCCCTCTACGTATTCGGACCCGAATTTTCTACGTGTACGTATACATGGATTCAACAATATACGTACAAATCGAAATCCTTCCGAATTAAACTTTACTCGATGATGAAATCAGATTCTTGCAGCATACACCTTTTTTTCAACTGATTTTTTGACATACAGTGTGCGTGAAATAAATGCAACGAACTTTGATTAAGAGCGCATCGCAGGGCTCGAGCCTGAAAGGGCGTGAGTCTAACGTGAGCTATGGGTGAAGTGCGCACCAGCTGGCGTACATTTTGTGTAATTCTTGAGGCTCCAGGGGAGAAGGACCAACTGCTACAGGATTTCTTGGTCATTTATCACTTGGCCCATTTATGACTTATCAGCCCATATAAAATTATAAATATAAATTGACATTTATGTATTTGATTTTAATTTACAAAATAAAATACTTAATGTGATGTATTTTTTTTTTTTTTGAAAGACCGAATGTTGTATATCACAACAAAATGAAATATGACTCTCTCATGTTCTTCGAGAGGCTTTGATTTTTCTCTCATATCTCGAGAGGCTTTGACATAATATCGACTTTGTTATTACTTTCTGAGTGAAGTTTAGCATGGACCTAATCTAGTTTGAGTTAACACTACATGAAAAAGAGGATGAAGGTTTTATTCTTGATGAAGGGGAGGATAATTATCATGACACGATTTTAGCCTCTGCCTTTATTGGTCGTTTTTCTTACGAGAAAAAATTATTAATGTTCATGTGATGAAAAATCGATTGGCTACTATATGGAGACCATCGAAGGGCATTAATATTCGTGAGATAGGAGCTCAACGTTTCCTATTCCGTTTTTATCAGGCGGCTGATCTTAATCGAGTATGGGAAGGAGGACCTTGGTTCTTTGATAACTATCTGTTACTTCTTCATAAACTCGAAAACAGGATATTCCTTCTATGATTCCGTTATTTTTTTGCCAATTTCTGGATTCAAATTTATGATCTTCCTATTGGATACATGAGAGAAAGCGTAGGAAAACAACTTGGAGATTTTGTTGGAAAATTAGATTTGAGTATGATAGTAATAATAATTACGCTATTTGGAGAAATTATATGCGAATCAAAGTTTCGATTGATGTTAGGCTCCCTTTGAAAAGATTCAAAAAAATCAAAAACGAGAATGGAGATTGGTCTGTGGTAAGTTTCAAATATGAACGTTTGGGCATCTTCTGCTATATTTGTGGCCTCATGGGACATGGTGAACGTTTTTGCGAGAAAAAGAATTCATCAATGGATGGAGAGACTAAGAAAGATGGGGTGTGTGGCTACGTGCTCCAAATAGAAGATTCTCTAACCTGGAAGGGGAAAATGGCTTCGAGATGATGAGTTGAATGAAGGCATGCGGATCGGAACATGACGGAGAATTTTCCGGCGGAGAATGTAAATAAGCGGTCAAACAGAAAGCGGTTATTGTGGCAAGAAATCCAGGGGTTGGAGGATTGGGTGGAACAGATTAATGTTGACCTTGCTTTTAATGGTCGTAACTCACGAGTTGTGGATAAGGGTGAAGGAAATTCAAATCAACATTTTAAATGAGGTCAAGATGAATTGTTGGGCCTTGGAATGGGTGAGGATAGGAAAGAAGAAGAGGCCCGGATGGAAGTGTGGCCCAAATTGTGACTAAAGATAAAAGTGGTTCAAATGAGAATGATAGCGATCAGCGCCACGTGATATCTCAAATTTTTAACGGCGGGTTCGGGCTCCCGGACATGCCGAGCCCAATGATCGTGTTAAGTTGGAATTGTCGGGATTGGGTCACTCCCGTGCAATTCCTACTATTCGAGAACTCGTGAGAGTTCATAGACCGAGATGTTATTTTTTCTTTTTGAAACTTTAGCTCATGCGAATAAAGTAGATGAAGTTAGAAGGCGCATTAATTTTGATAATTGTTTCTCAAAGAGATAGATTGGGTAGAAGTGGTGGGATTGGTATTATCCGGAGATCTTGGGACATGGTAGATATTAAAAGTTTTTCAAGGAACCATATTGATGTGAATATTAATGAAAATGGGAGAAGGAGTTGGAGGCTTACGAGGATTTTATGGGATGACGGACAGAGCAAATCGTCGAGAGTCTTGGAATTTATTACGACAATTATGTTCTCAATCGAGCCTACCTTGGTGTTGTATAGGTGATTTTAATGATATGCTTCATCCCGAAGATAAAAAAGCGAGTTGAACACCCAAATTGGTTATTCAAGGATTTCGACAAGTGGTTATGGAGTGCGGACTACAAGACCTCCGACTTCTTCGAGGGTATCCGTTTACTTGGAGTAGAGGAAAAGGGAGTGAAAATGCGGTGGAAGAAAGAATAGATCGCGCTCTTGTGACGTCGGATTGGCTTCAATTATTTCCCGAATCGTGCTTATCAATCTAGTGGCACCAATTTCCGACCATTCCCCATTGTTGTTGAGTACTTCTAAAACAGCGCCCAAAAAATTCATAGGTTCGAAAAAGGATGGTTGCAAGTGGATGGTTTGGATGAAGTGGTGAAAGATGCATGGTTTGTTTCTTTTGGATTTAGCATTGAGTACAAGTTGGCGACTGTGCGGATAAGTTGGTTGTTTGGGGTAAAAAGCGAGAATATGCTTTTAGAGAGGAGATTAAAAATTGTAATAAGTTATTGTTGGAGTTAAGGGATAAAGATGGGGACGATGATTTAAGTTTGTATGATACTACTCGAGTTCAACTGCCAACTTATTAGCCCAAGAAGAAAGATTTTGGAAACAACGAGCTAAAATTCATTGGCTCGAGGAAGGAGATAGTAATACTCGTTTTTCCATAGGTATGCATCCGCTCGGAAAAAAGGTAATTGGATTGATAAGCTTCAGGATGTTAATGGGACTTGGTGTGAGGATCGAGAGATAAATTTGTGGAATTGTGCTTGATTATTTTAAATATGTTTAAAAGTAATCCAGGCCACATTGAACTGTTATGGAAACTATTGATCGTGCATAACAGAGAGCGTTAATCAAATACTCACTGACCCATTTTTCGTTCTCGAGAATTTACTAAGGCGATTAAACAAATGCATCCGGACAAATCAGGGGTAGGATGGTTTTAATCGACTTTTTATCGAAGTTCGCCGTTAATTGGAGAAGAGATTTTGGAGCGTGCAAAGAATGGTTGAGAAATGGTCGGTTTCAGGATGGGCTAAATGATACCAATGTGGTTCTAATTCGAAAATTAAGACTCCGTGTTCCATGAAAGATTGGCGTCTATTTCGTTGAGCAATGTTATTTATAAAATTCTAGCGAAGGTGTTGGCAAAAAAGGCTTAAAGGAGTGGTGGCGAAAATAATATCTCGAAATCAATCGGCCTTTGTCCGGGTAGATCTATCATTGATAATGTTGATTGCTTTCGAGATTATCCACGATATGAGGAAAAATTTGAGGCGTAAGTTTGGAGATGTTGCATTGAAAATAGATATCGAGAAAGCGTATGATAGTATTAATTGGGATTTTCTTGAAGCTATTATGATAAAGATGGGATTTGCGAAAAGTTGGGTGGATTGGATCATGTTGTGTGTCTCTTGGTGAGATACTTTATAGGGGTAAATAACGATTTTGTTGGTCCTATCGATCCGGGAAGGGATCGAGACAAGGAGACCCGTTGTCACCTTATTTATTCATTATTTGTGCGGAGGGTTTGTCGTATTTGATTAAAGATCACGGAAAATAGAGGTCTTATTCATGGTACAAGAGTGTGTAGGAGGCGCCACCAATCTCGCACCTTCTCTTTGCGGATGACGATCTTATTTTTGAGCTTGATTGAGGAGTGTACTCGGTTGAAAAAGAATCCTCAAGTATACAAAGATGCATCGGGCCAGGTTGTTAATTTTCAAAAGTCGGGGATTTTTTGATGAGCAATATCGATCGGCGATTGAGAGATGATATTTTTAGTAATCAACGAGCGTGTGGCAACACCTTAATCTGAGCAAGTATCTTGGCCTTCCATCTTTGATTGGTAGAAAGAAGAAGGAAGTTTTTCGGCATATAAAGGATAAAATCGGCATAATATTCAACATTGGAGAGATAAGCCGCTTTCTAGAGGAGGTAAGGAGATACTCATTAAATCGGTGGCTCATCGATTCCTACCTATTTTATGAGTACGTTTCTATTACTGTTTTTCTTTGCTTGATGAAATTGAGAAGATGTTGAATTGTTTTTGGTGGTGTTCGAACAAGGATAAGGCAAAAGGGATAAATTGGTTAAAATGGGAGAAGATGTGTGTTAGAAAGGAAAATGGGGGTATGGGGTTCGAGAGATTTGCTATGTTTTAATGTAGCATTATTGGGAAACAAGGATGGAAATTCTTGTCGGATCCGACGCATTAGTTTCAAGAATATTCAAAGCTAAATACTTTCCCGGAGGGGATTTTTGAATGCTAAACTAGGATCTAATCCTAGTTTTATATGGAGAAAGTGTCCGGAGTTCGTTAGTAGTGCTACAAAAAGGAGTTCGATGGAAGATTGGTAGTGGGAGATGCGTAAAGGTATGGGGTGAACCGTGGTTAAGAGATGCTTCAAATTTTTATATTTCTACCCCTGTTGTTAGGGGTTAAGAGACTTGATGGTTAGTGAACTACTTATACCAGGTAGCAATCAATGGGATTTGGAGTTATTGGAGGATTTATTTCATGATAGAGATGTGAAGTTGATTTCTAATATTCCACTAAGCGAGTATGGGTGAGGATACTAGAATCCGGCATTTTGATAAAAAAGGAAGATATATGGTTAAAAGTGGGTATCGAATTGCGAGTAATTTTACAGGAGGAAGGGAAAATGATTCATCCGCTTTATGGGGTAAATTGTGGAAGTTGAAAATACCACCTAAAGTTAAGCACTTTCTTTGGAGGGCTTGTACCGATTGTCTTCCGACAAGATATAATTTGAGTCGTAGACATGTACTGTTGATGCTAAATGTTTGTTGTGCAATGATCAAATCGAGACAGGGTGGCATATTTTTTAAGTTGCGAGGTTAAGTGGATTGTGTTGGCAGATTGTTGAAATGGGAAGATTAGTGGAGGCATGGGCAAATGGAGTGAATCGGTGAAGGAGTTTGTTTTTAATTGTCTCGAGATATGATGAGACATGGGACATTGTTAAATGTTGTATGATCCTTTGGAGTTTGTGGAGAGAAAGAAATAATGAGCTATGGAATAAAACCCATGTACCCAGTGCATTTCTTGAGTTAGTACACAAGGCTTTATGCGTATTGACGAGTGGTGCTCGGTGAAGCGTGTAGAATCGACTTGGGAGACTCTTTGTTATAAATATGCAAAGCAGAGCAAATGGAGAAGGCCGCCTCCCTCGTACTTGAAATGCAATGTTGATGCCGCCTTAAAAAATGACGGGAATCATACAAGGTATTGGTATGGTGTTAAGAGATGATAAAGGAGAATTTGTGGTTGCTAGAGTGGTCTCATTTCCAGGTTTATTTGATCCAGAAGTGAAGCTATTGGTGTTAAAGCACTTTCTTGGATCAAAATGTTGGGACTCAAACAGGTAGTACTTGAAACAGGATGCTAAATGTGTAGTTGAGGGAATATCATCTATGGAGCTTGGTGAATCGAGTTTGACGCTTACTTGAGAGTGTCGTTCTTTATTACAAGGGAACCAAATATTTCGGTGGCTTTCGTCCGGCAAGTAGTAATAGGGTTGCTCATGAACTAGCAAAAGAAGCTTTTTCTTTTGATAGTCCATCGATGTGGAGTTCTCCACCTCTTTGTATTATTAATCATTTGTTGGATGACTTGTCGTTATAATAAAAGTTCGTTTTTTTGCTTCAAAAAAAAAAAAGACCGAATGTTATGTATATAAGATAATATAGGGGTGGCAATATCTCCGCTGGGAACAATTCTTGTTGGTACAGTGTACCTGAATAATATAGGACGTAAAATCCTCAATTAATTTGGGAATGGGACGAGAATAGTATTTATATACCTCATTCCCGTCTTTGTCCTCGTTTAGATAAAAAGAGGGATTTCTCGTCTCCATCCTCATTTCCCCAAATATATAATAATATATTTATCTATTATTAATATTAATTTTATGTATAATATTTTATTTTATTATTTCTAAAAACTAATTTGTTAAGCCCCTATAAATTTATTGATATTTTAAATAATTTATTTTATATATTTTATTAATAAATACGAAACGGGGATCCCCATCCCCGTACTATGACACCCACATGAAACTATTTCGGTCTTCTACCACGTATGGTTTTATCCAGTGTTTCAACACAACAATTAGACGTCACATACAGTGGCAGTTCTATGTGGTTGGATGGGGGTACAGTTGTACCCCCAATTTGTAAAAATTCCAACAATAATCTTTAGTTGAAAAAATAATAATAAAAAATTTGTACCTCCATTTTTACAAAAATAATTAGAAAATTCAAATAATACAATACAAATTTCCATAATAAAATTTTAAAAAAATAAAAATTAACTTAACAACTTGAATAAATAAAATACAGGGTAAAATATGCTAAAATTAAAATTATCCCAAAAATATATATCTAATAAAACCAATAATGTTATCAAAACGATGTTTTGTTGTCTCCTGTATATTTTCTTAACTAGTCTAATTAGTTCTTTAATATATGATTATTAATTTTTAGTGTATTGTTACACAATCAACTTTTGCAAAAATTTAAACAATATTTTGTTGTACGATTTTAAATATTAAATAATATTTATGTGTATTTTTTTAAAATATCTATTGTATTTCCATTTTCAAAATAATGGATTCGCCACTGATCACATATACAATAATAAGTTAATAACATTATATTAGGGATGACAATGAGCGAGGACGAAGTTGGAATTGGGCATACCATCCCATCCCAAATACAACTCCCGTATCATTCCCCGCTTTGGGTATTTGGGATGAAGACGCAAATAGTTTCGAATGGATGTCATAGTTTTACAGCAAAACAAACAATAATAAAAAGAAACGAAACATATATTTATGAAATCGTTCTAGATATTGTTTACTTTTCACTCTTAATATTTAAAAAAAAAAATAAGGTGTTGTCATCGAGAATGTATTACAAGCGATTTTATATTTGTCGTTTAACGATGTTTGACTGTGACTATTACTTTAATCAAGTTTCTTGTAATAATTAAAATAAAATAATTAGTAAAGTTTTAGGGTTTATCTTGAACATTTAAGTTCAGAGGAAATTGCATTTTTGGTCCCATAAGAACATGATCAAACATTTTTAGTTCCATGCTTGTACTTTTGGTCCAAATAAATTTATTTTAACACATTAAGTCCCACATGAATCAAAAATTTGCAATTTTAGTCCCAAAACTAACGAAAAAATTAATTTACCGTTAACTCTATTTTTACGAGACCAAAAGTGCATATTAGAATATAGTTTCTCTATTTTCATTTATTTGTTAGCTTGTAGCGGTTATACGGTTACACCCAACTATA
Source organism: Rehmannia glutinosa (assembly GCA_016081115.2). Taxonomy (NCBI): domain Eukaryota; kingdom Viridiplantae; phylum Streptophyta; class Magnoliopsida; order Lamiales; family Orobanchaceae; genus Rehmannia; species Rehmannia glutinosa. The sequence continues at coordinate 44,767,569 of CM071929.1, forward strand.
TTCTGTTAGATTGCGTTCACACATTTAGATGGTTATAAATAGCGGACCTCTGTACATTGAAGAATAATGAGAAATGAAGTATTTTCGAACTTTTATATTTTTGGTTCTAATATGGTATCGAAGGTTTGTTCATGTGTTCTGTGATTTTTCCGATCTTCTTCTCCGCCGTGCATGTTCTCCGGTGATTATCATCGCCACGGCTTCCGATTCGACTCCTCTACCATTGATGATCCCTCGAGTGTGTTTTATCTTCATCACTCCGACAATCTTGGTTTGATCTCGTCTCCCGACCTTTGTGGTGAAAACTATGTCTGGTGTAGAGCAATGACTATAGCTCTTTATGTCAAAAATAAGCTCCGGTTTATCGATGGTACTCTATCGCGTCCCGCAGATACGGATGATGTCCTCTTAAATTCTTAGATTCGTAACAATAATATTGTAATCGGTTGGATTTTAAATTCGGTGTCCAAGGAAATCGGTCAAGTATTCTATTCTCCGATTCGCACGAGACATTTGGCTTGATCCGGAAGAACGTTTCCAACGAGTAATGGTCCACGCCTCTTTCAACTCCGTGAGATTTAATAAATCTTCGACAAGATCAACTGTCTGTTGGTACTTATTTTACGAAATTGAAAGCTCTTTGGGAAGAATTGGGCCATTTTTCGTCTTGCAAGCAAGTGTGGAAGATGTAATTGTGGAGGAATGCGTGCTATATCTAAACATTATCAAGTCGAATATGTTTTGGCTTTTCTCTTGGGGCTTATGAGTGTTATTCTCAAGTTCAAGTCAAGTCCGCTTATGGATCCCCTTCCTCCTATGAATCGGGTGTTCTCTTTGGTTTCTCGGGAGGAACAACAACGCAAAGTTGGTGTTTTGGATACTCCTCAGGTAAGAATCAGTCTTTCTTGCTTCGACTAATGCTCAAGACGAGTAATTATGCGGGTAATTCAACTTACGCCAATACTTCTAAAATGCAAAAACGTGAGAGACCTTTTTGCACTCATTGTAATTACCATGGCCACACTATTGATAAATGCTACAAATTGCATGGTTATCCTCCGGTTATAAGTCCCGTGTCCGGTCATTGCTTTCTCAACACGGAAGTGTTAATCGGATATATGCTCCATTTGTTGAGCCTGTTGCACCTAATTAAGGGATCACATGTCTGCTTTGAATCAAGCACAATGCCAACAATTAATTGCGATGCTATCTTCACAATTATCCACATTTTCCACAGTTTGCCTTCTTCTCAACCTACTTCGCATGCCGCAGTACTTGTTTTTCCATATCTTTGGATTCTAGTCTTGTTCACAATCGGTTTTGGATAGTGGATTCGGAGCTTCTAGACATATCTGTTGCAATCGTGATGCATTTAGTTCATTGAAACCCACTACATGCAACAAATGCATTCGCCGCCTAACAATAATTCAATCGAGACATGTTTTTTAGGGGAAGTTTGTCGGGTTCCGATTTGGTTCTTAAAGATGTGCTATTCATTCCTCAATTCAAATTCAACCTTTTATCCGTCGGTGCTTTGGCTAATGACAATCATCTTATTGTCCATTGCTTTCCTACATATTTCACGATTAGGACCTTCGCACGACGAAGACGATTGGCGGGGGTGATGTGATGGGTTGGTTTGTATGTTTTGGACTCCATCTCATTTGCTCCTTCCATCAATGTTCTCTCCGCCGCTCTACCTCTTCTCAATTATGGCACGATCGATTTGACCATCCCTCTTCCAAGACTTTGGTTTCCATCAAGAACAAATTACCACGATTTAGCTCCACGGATTTGGATGTTTGTTCTATTTGTCCATTAGCTAAACAAAAACGTTTAATGTTTCATTCTAATAATCACTTTGCAAGTGAGCCGTTTGCTCTTGTTCACTTTGTGACATTTGGGGTCCTTGTTCGCCTACATCGTATACGGGGCACCGTTATTTTCTTACCTTGGTAGACGATTGTACTCGGTTTACTTGGGTTTTTTTTTGTCGAAATAAATCGGATGCATGCCATATTGTTCTCGTTTCTTTAAGATGATTGAGACACAATTCAACAAAACTATTAAAGTTTTTCGATCCGACAATGCCAAAGAGCTACAATTTTATCGAATTTTTGGCGATTAGGAGTATTGCATCAATTTACTTGTGTTGAAACGCCTCAACAGTAATTGGTGGTGGAACGTAAACACCAACATTTATTGAATGTTGCTCGTGCCATTTATTTTCATCCAAGATTCCTCTACATATTGGTCCGATTGTGTACTTACGACCACTTTTCTTATTAATCTCACTCCGTCTTGCATCTTTGCAAAGATATCACACTCCATTTACCAAGTTATACAATCAGGATTTTGATTACTCCCTACTTCGAGTTTTTGGTTGCCTAGCGTATGCTTCGACTTTGGCTTCTCATCGCACAAAATTCCAACCTCGGGCTCGCTCTTGTGTGTTCTTGGGATATCCTTCTCTGTTAAGGGATATAAACTTTGGATCTCACTACCATGCAGGTTTTTATCTCTAGAGATGTTGTTGTAAGTCAGCGGCTACGATAATCTAGAGGGGGTGAATAGATTATCTCCATCTTTTCGATTTCGCCCTCTTTTTATAACCGAATGCTCAAAGACAATAATAAAGGTGCGGAATGTAAACAACACACGTCGATTTAAAGAGGTTCAACCCACCTAGGGCCTAATCCTCTACCACCCCAAAGATATATCGGGATGGATTTCAAAAGAAAAAGAATTTTATTAATTACCAAAATTAATACAAATTCAACTTACAACACCTGAAGAGCACCACACTCTTCTTCAACACCACCTTTGAGATTACCACAATCTCTTCTTGAAGATTACCACAATCTTCAAGCGGCACCTTGTGAAGATTACCACAATCTTCACCAAGAAAACACCACACTCTTCAACACCTCAAAAGAAGATTACCACAATCTTCTTACACCTAACACCTAGTTCACCCAAGTGTGTTCTTACCACAAGAACACTCACAAGGATATCTTGTGTTTGAATGACGACCACAAATTCAAGATTACAACTCGATAATGAATAATACAATTGAGTGCAAGTGTAATCAAGAATAGCCTAGACCTCAAGAATGTGAAAGTGAATAGCTAGGCAAATTACAACAAGAAATAAGACAATGTAAGAACAAGTGTATTCTTGAGTGTATCTTGTTGTGTTGTAGTTTTCTCTCTTGTAGTTGTGCTTCAAATCTTCCTCTATTTATAGGAGATGATTGATACTTGATAGGCTCTCTTGGAATCGATATCTACAAAAATTGCAATTAAAATCAAGATTATAATTTGTTAGAAATCAATCCCACAATTTAGGGAAAAGCTATCTCACGACAACGGTTATAATTTTTTGTCATCAAACATTAGAGGCTTGGTCGCGCACAAATAGACGTTTGAAAATGAGAAAACACATTTACAGGCGACCGATCGACGAAGTCGGGGTCGGCCCCCTATGTCCGATCGGTCGAAGCGAGAACCAAAAAACGAGTCGAGAAAGTTCGTTTGAGAAAATGCTCCCAGTGGCGGTCACCGCCGGTCGGCCGACCGGTCGACCGCACCGGCCGACGCTTCGGCCGATCGGCCGACCACACCGGTCTACCACCCTCGTTGACCGGTCAACCACCATTTTTTCAAAGCCAAATAGCTTATTCACTATTTTTCACAATTTTAGTCGGGATGCCCTATAGGCTGACCGATTGGCCTCAAAACAAAAGTATTGTCCAATTTTATATTGAAAATAAACTTCAAGAAATACTCCAAAAAATAGTAAAAATATTTTAGACCGATCGGGAGTATTAGGACAATATTTTAGAACCATTGTTTTGGTATAAAAACACATTAACACAAAATCATCAAAAGTGTTGTCCAATTTATATCGAAAATAAACTTGTAGAAATACTCAGGAAAATATTAAAACCATTTTAAATTATTTAGGAGTATTTGGACAACCTTTAAAAACATTGTTTTGGTATAAAAACAAAATCATCAAAATCATGATAAAATCATTTATCAAACAATCTCCCCTTTTTGATGATTACAAACCAAAACAATTTTAACGAGGTCGATTTTGAAAACAAAACCTTTTTAAGAGGCGATTTTGAAAACAAAACAATTTTACCAGGTTAAAAAGAACTATCCGTTGTGAGCGACAACATTCCATGTAATATAAACACAATGATGGGAGTAGAGATATTTAAACACTTATAGAAAATGCTCCCCTATCAACATGCACAACAAGAGTAATATAGAAGCAACTTCAACATAAGCTAAAATCTTAGCTTTTCGATATTGAGCTTAAGTATCAAAAACTTAAAAGCTCCCCCTGTCAAAGATACATCATTAGAATCGTATATAAGTCCATACTACAACCAAAGGACCATGATTCATACATAACCATAATGCACCAAGTGGACTAAATATGATCCACAACTTATGGCTTTATGAAGCCATAGCTTATAACTTCTTTTTCGTTAAGCATGACTTAGCTTTTATGAGTTAAAGAGTTTATAACCTGTTTCTCCACCTGTTTCTCCCCTTTGGAATCATCAAAAAGAATGTTAGCACGATAAATACATCATATATTCATATCAAATAGTACAACTAAACCGATGTATCGAGCTATTTGAGCATTGAAGCTTATAAACCAAATAGGAGGGAAAAGTCAAATCATACGACTTGTAGAGGTTTATGAAAACTCATTTGATTACCAAAACATGATCTCTATAAATGTATAAGACTTTTGAAATCGAGAGAATCATGTAGGTGATGAATTTTTCATTGAAACGTTTTATCGAACACTTGGCGGCGTCAAAAATAGAAAAAGTTATATATAGTCCTTGTAAATGAAATCAAGCCAAGATTTTCATCACCAAATACAATTTAACAAATATCATTCATCAACAATCAATAAGCTCATCACAAACATATATGAATCACATCAAGAAAAATACATATAAGCCACAAGCTCGAGGTTCAACCCAATTGAGCTAAAGATAGTGAAATTCTTACCATTCAATCGGTAAAGATGAGCAATGATGATGATAGTCGAGCTAGATAATCCCCAAAATATATAATTCATGCATCAAAACTCATTTGAAGTGAATTGTGTGTGAAATTTGCAAAGGGACGAAAAATGGCCAAAAAAGTTAAACTTGCGAATGTCAAGACAGTAACCATTTTAATCCAAGATTTTGCTTAGGGCGACCGGTCGTGGTTGAGGGCGACGGTCGAGGTGAGGGCGACCAGTTGCCCTCAACCCTTTCAGCCCACTGTCTGTCAGTTTTTCCAAAATCCGAATTTTCAACCAAAAATCCGATTTTTTGCCCCTAAGTTTTAAAAACGTGCAAAATGCAAACGTAGACTTCATTCAATATACATTATGTCATAATCAAGCTCGAAATGAGGTAAAATACTCGGTGGTTAATGATCAAAAAATCCGAGTTATCCTTGAGACGGAATTAAACACATCTCAAGTTTTTGTTAAAAAATCACAATCCCTTAAAAAATATATCGAATCTCAATATGTTTAGTTCGATTATGACGAACCAAATTTTGAATATGAATAACCGTATAATAGATACCGAACTTGTTATCCCGAAAAAAATAAGAACGTTTTAAAGCTTTTGGATACAACAAGTCATACGAAGAAGTGCCTTTCAAATATTTGAAAATTTCTTTTAATGGCACTTTAATGAGATTCGTTGGGATAGTTTTTGAAGTCGAGCATATAGACATAAGGCATATGGAATGTCGAGTCTATAAAAATAATACAAGAAAAAATACCTCGAATTTAATTGTCGACCGACATGCCTTTCTCAACCTTTGTCAATCTTTAGCCATAGAGGTTGAGATGGTTCTTCTTCCTTCAATGCTTAACTCCTTCAAGAGTTCTTATATAACCATCTTCTTGGCATTGAATAATTTGTAGTCCAAGCAAGAAATTGAGCTCCCCCATCATTCTCATCTCAAGCTCACCTAGTATCAACTTAGAAAAAACATATCTTGCACAAATATTCATTAGTAGCACCATAAATATTATCAACAAAAATTTGCACAAGTAAACAACCTTGCCCTTTTTCAAAAACAAAAGTGTAGTATCAACTTTACCTTTTGTAAAATCATTTTGCAAAAATAGCTAAGTCTATCAATTGTACAAGGCCTTTTATAAAAATCATTTGGCCTAAAATTTTAGACTCCGATAGACTTATATTTGAATAAAACCATTTAGAAAGTTGGATTTAACATCCATTTGGTAAAGCTTGAAATTTTCTTTAAAACAAGAATGGGCAAGTAAAATGCAAATAGCTACTAAATGTGCTATGAGTGCAAATGTTACAACAAAATTAATTACCTTCTTCTTGAAAATACCTTCGAGCTACTAACCTCGCCTTAGTTCGACCAATGTTGCCTTGGTCATCGAGTTTGTTCAGGAATACCCTTTTTGTCTTCTTCATCACTATCATCACAGGCCATCCAATTGATCTAAGGTGTTCATAATAGAACATTTACATCCAAATATTTTGAGGTAACTAATATTTGGAGTTCTTCATTTCTCATCTACACAACTTAACAAACTCATTTACCGGCATCGCTTATATAAGCAAGAAAAATTAGTCCAAGTGTAAAAACATGCCTCAATCATCAATCACAAAAATATCTTGCATAAGAGCATAGTAGAAATAGACACTATATATATATATATATATGACCATGAAACAATAAACACATACTATGCATTTAGAAGATCATCAAGAGTCTAATAAATCATGCAAGTTCAAATAAGCTTAAGAAAGCTACAAAAGGTCTCTTTTGAAATTTGAAAATCCGAAAGCATATAGTTGAGACCTTATTTAAAAAAGTATTTGAACAAGAGTTGATAAGGCAAATATGTGCAATCAAATATCGAATAGTGCCTTTCAAAAAAATCTAAAAATCCTCTTAATGGCACTTGTATGAAATACTATGAAAAACAAGCACATAGGCACATGGCAATACATATATCGAGTCTATAAGAGTAAGAATAACACAAGTAAACGTACCTCGATAATTTATGCCTTTCTTGACAAATAATGACGTAAATGGCCATTTGTGAAAATATGTAAATCCTACACAATTCTTAAAACATATCTAGCACAAATCATAATGATAAAAGTGTAGGCTAAGAGATATCACAAGTAAGCTCATGCCATAAAAATCCATAAAAGATGATAACACACTTTAGTCTACAAAAATGCACAAGAGTTTTAAAAACATCATATAAGGTCTTCTTTTTAAAAATATTTTAAAAGCACAAGTATATATTGAAGACCTTAATTAAAAAATAAATATTTGAAAACTCATTTTGCAATTAAGACACAAATAAAAGCATGCATAATAACAAAATAAAATGCATATTTAAATAGGGAGATACGGGTTACCAATTACGCCATTTCCATGGGTTGTGTCGTTCCCATTGTTGATGATATCTTCCCCTGAGAAGTCACTTTGTTGATGATGACTTCTTTGATTGCTCCATTTCAAGGTTTGTTGCTTTCCCATTGTTGAAAGTCTCTTCTTCTTTGAAAATCATCTTGTTGATGATGTCTTTGCCATTTCAAGGATTGTGTTCTTCCCATTTTTGATTATACCCTCTTCTTGAAATTGGCTTTGTTAAAATAGTTTCTCCTTCTTTGATCAAATGAAACGGTCATTTGATGTCTTCTTGGCGGTATAAATTTTCTTCGATCATTATTTCGCCGAGTACCTAATATGACATTGTTTTGTGGTACCCTTATGTGGTTGGGTCCTTTGGGATTAGTTTTGAGACTTTTAGGTCTCCAACAATAATGGAGCTATTTCTAGCCCGACAAGTATTTACCGTATGACCCTTTTTACCGCAATAAAAACATGTAATAATTCTAGAGCATAATGACCAACGTCTTAGAGACTTGATTCCTTTTCATGTGATTGACACCGGAAGCTTATGATCAAGTTCTAGTTTGAATTATCACAACAATCAACAATATTGGTCATCTTATCGGTACTCAAGTTGGATTTAGATAAATCATTTTTCAAGCAATTTATATCCTCAACAAGAGTACTATTTTCTTTCTCAAGGTTTCTAACCTTGTCAAAGAGTGGTGGTGTGAGCACATGATAGTGATTCATAGGAAGTAAATAAACTATCCTTATCATTTTTCAAAACAATGAATTCCTTTTTCAAATTTTTGTATTTAACAAGTAAGTTTTGGAATTCATCTTGTAGCTCATCATAATCATTTTGTAAATCACTATATTCATTTTGCAATTCATGGTCATAGGAAGTAGAGGGTTTAGAACTTACCTCGTTTTCTTCTTCGATGCCCATGAGGCATTGTTCAACTTGTTCATCATGGGAGGTTGTAGAAGGCTTATACCATGTTGTTGAATTTGATGTTGTATCCATTTGTGAAGTAGATGCTTTTGAGTTGCTTCTTTCATTTGCATATACTTCATAGATGGCTTCTAATTTTTGCCATACTTCATGTGCCGACCGAATACCTACAACATGATCAAACTCCAAAGTGGTAAGTGAACAATGTAAAATATTAAGAGCTTTACCATTTAAGGAGATGATTTTCTTCTCTTCATCATTGAGCTTTTGAAGCCTTTTGAGGTGTGTGGTGTATCTTTCATCGGAATGGATTCTCCATTGATGACAAGTGTTCCAAATATCGAACCCGCAACCTTGTAAATAGCATTCCATTCTTTCTTTCCAAAATATAAAATTTTTGGAATCAAACCGAGGTGGCTTGGTGGTGGAGGTCTTAGGGAAAGTTGAGCTTCGTTCGTAGCCGACGATCGTTTCTCTTCACTCGCGATGTGAAACGAGCTTGCCAAAGAGTTTGGCTCTGATACCACTTGTAAGTCCAAGCGGCTACGATAATCTAGAGGGGGGGTGAATAGATTATCTCCATCTTTTCGATTTCGCCCTCTTTTTATAACCGAATGCTCAAAGACAATAATAAAGGTGCGGAATGTAAACAACACACGTCGATTTAAAGAGGTTCAACCCACCTAGGGCCTAATCCTCTACCACCCCAAAGATATCCGGGATGGATTTCAAAGAAAAAGAATTTTATTAATTACCAAAATTAATACAAATTCAACTTACAACACCTTGAAGAGCACCACACTCTTCTTCAACACCACCTTTGAGATTACCACAATCTCTTCTTGAAGATTACCACAATCTTCAAACGGCACCTTGTGAAGATTACCACAATCTTCACCTTGAAGAGCACCACACTCTTCAACACCTCAACAAGAAGATTACCACAATCTTCTTACACCTAACACCTAGTTCACCCAAGTGTGTTCTTACCACAAGAACACTCACAAGGATATCTTGTGTTTGAATGGCGACCACAAATTCAAGATTACAACTCGATAATGAATAATACAATTGAGTGCAAGTGTAATCAAGAATAGCCTAGACCTCAAGAATGTGAAAGTGAATAGCTAGGCAAATTACAACAAGAAATAAGACAATGTAAGAACAAGTGTATTCTTGAGTGTATCTTGTTGTGTTGTAGTTTTCTCTCTTGTAGTTGTGCTTCAAATCTTCCTCTATTTATAGGAGATGATTGATACTTGATAGGCTCCTCTTGGAATCTGATATCTACAAAAATTGCAATTAAAATCAAGATTATAGTTGTTAGAAATCAATCCCACAATTTAGGGAAAAGTCGTCTCTTTGCATAACGGTTAAATTTTTTGTCAAACATTAGGGCGACGGTCGCAAGCACAAATAGGCGTTTGAAAATGAGAAAACACATTTACAGGCGACGGTCGACGGGGTCCGACCGTCGACCCTATGTCAGCCCGGTCGAGCGAGAACCAAAAAACGAGTCGAGAAAGTTACATTTAAAATGCTCCCAGTCACGGTCACCCGCGGTCGATCGGTCGACCACACCGGTCTACCACCCTGTTGACCGGTCAACCACCCTTTTTCAAAGAAATAGCTTATTCACTATTTTTCACAATTTTTAGGTACGGGATGCCTATAGAGGCGACCGATTGGCCTCAAAACAAAAGTATTGTCCAATTTTATATTGAAAATAAACTTCAAGAAATACTCCAAAAAATAGTAAAAATATTTTAGACCGATCGGGAGTATTAGGACAATATTTTAAAACCATTGTTTTGGTGTAAAAACACATTAACACAAAATCATCAAAAGTGTTGTCCAATTTATATCGAAAATAAACTTGTAGAAATACTCCAGGAAAATATTAAAACCATTTTAAATCATTTAGGAGTATTTGGACAACCTTTAAAAACATTGTTTTGGTATAAAAACAAAATCATCAAAATTATGATAAAATCATTTATCAAACAGTTGTTTTTCATGAGCATTTGTTTCCTTTTCACAAGCCCAGTCATTCATCACAAATATTGGATCCTTTTCCGACTTGGTCATCCCTTTTCCTAATGTCACACCTCCACCATATGATTCCTCTTTTTCACCACCTACTATGGCAACACCTACTTCCACCGATATGCAAGAATTTCTTCCCCGACACGCAAATCCACTCGAGTTTCCAAAGTTCCTACATATTTACAAGATTATCGTAATGTCTGCTCCACTCTTGCTCATAATTCTCCCGATGTTCCATTTTCCCTCACACAAGTTTTATCATATGATTCTTTGTCTCCAACCCATAAACACTTTGTGCTCTCTCTTTCTTCCACATTTGAACCTCAATTTTTCCATCAAGCCGTTAAATTTCCACATTGGCGTTTAGCAATGCAAGAAGAACTTGATCTTTATGGATGCAAATCATACATGCATTGTTTCTCTCTGCTTTGATAAGCACACAATTGGTTGTCGTTGGATTTTTAAAGTCAAATATGCGGTGATGGTTCGGTGGCTCGTTACAAGGCTCGTTTGGTTGCAAGGGGTATAATCAACAAGAAGGAATTGATTATCTTGATACTTTTTCCCCGTGGCTAAACTCATTCGTCAAGGTCCTTCTTTGCATTGGCGGCAACACAAAATTGGTCTCTTATCCAACTAGCGTTAATAATGTGTTTCTCAATGGGGATCTCTTTGAGGAAGTGTATATGGACTTGCCTCTTGGTTACTCAAGACAAGGAGAGATGATGGCTTCTTCATCAAAGTCCTCCAAACTTGCTTGTCGGTTACACAAATCTATTTACGGTCTTAAACAGGCATCACGACGGTGGAATTCCAAATTTACTTGAGTTTTATTACGATTTGGATTTGTCAATCCAAGTCCGATTATTCTCTGTTCATCAAGGGTTCGGGTTTGTCATTTGTTGCTATACTTCTTTACGTAGATGACATTATTATGGCCGGGTCCTTCCTCTCGCTTCCGATTTACGAGGTTAAGGATTTCTTACAAAATCGAGTTTAAGTTGAAGGATCTGGGACAACTTAAATTCTTTTGGGACTCGAAATTGCTCGCTCCTCTAAAGGCATTTTGTTGACACAACGGCAATATACCTTGCAAATCGCTTGATGATACGGGTTTATTACCGCTAAACCATCCTCCACTCCCATGGATCCTACCATCAAGCTCAATGCCATGATGGCGATCTCTTGGAGGATGCTTCCCAATATCGAAGACTTGTTGGTCGTCTTTTATATCTCACTCATTCTCGCCCCGGATATCACCTATCTTTGTTCCTGAGACTTAGCCAATTTGTTGCAAGCCTCGCTCTCCTCATCTTCTTCTTTGTGTTTCACCTCTTACGGTATCTCGAGCGGTTCACTAGGCCAGGGTATTTTATTTTCTTCGCATTCATTCTTTGCTTGATTAAAGCGTTCTCGACTCGGACCGGGCCTCCTCCCCGACACTCGTCGTTCTACAACCAGGTTCGCATTTTTTTGGGAGATTCCTTGATCTCCTGGAAATCTAAAAAGCAAACCACTGTCTCACGTTCGTCTGCCGAAAGTTCGAGTATCGCGCTTTGGCGCCTACCACCGATGAACTCTTATGGCTCAAACAACATTTTCTCGGACTTTCAAATCACTTTATGCGGATCAACTACCTTATTTTGTGACAATCGGCCGCGATTCATATTGCAAACAATCCCGCGTTTCACGAGCAGACCAAGCATATCGAGTTAGATTGCCACTTTGTCCGAGACCGTGTTGTTGATGGCACCATCAAGCTCCTTCCCGTGCGTTCTCAATTTCGGTTGGCGGATTTATTCACTAAACCTCTTTCTTCACCCACTTTGCTTGCTCTTCTCTCCAAGATGGCCATCCTAAACATCTACCGTCCATCTTGAGGGCGTATTAGAATATAGTTTCTCTATTTCATTATTTGTTAGCTTGTAGCGGTTATACGGTTACACCCAACTATATTCTGTTAGATTGCAGTTCACACATTTAGATGGCTATAAATAGCAGACCTCTGTACATTGAAGAATAATGAGAAATGAAGTATTTTCAGAACTTTTTTATATTTTTGGTTCTAATAGTGCATTTAACACAAAATTATTCAAAAAGAAAAAAAAGTTGAAAAATCTGAAAACTTGTCTTACAATTATTAAAAAAAGTTATCAAAAAATCCAAAATTATTCAAAAATCTAAAAATTTAAAAATATAAAATCTGGTAATTTAAAAAAAAAACTAAAAATAGTAAAAAAATATTATCTTAAAATCCGAAAATTATAAAAATAAACTCAAAAACTCTTTTTAAAATTTTGAAAATTGTTTTAAAAAATTCTGGAAATTTTATAAAAATATTCACATTTAATATCTCAAATTTGGAATAATTATAAAATTTTAAATAATTTTTGTTTTTTTTAAAACAAATTTCAGTATTTCTTTATTTTTTAGATTGTCTTAAAATAATCTTATTTTTGTAAAAAAAAAATCTATGTTTTTTTACCCTTTTTGGAATTTATTGAAAAATCATACTTTTGTGTTAAAGTTTTTCAAAAGTCTTCAACAGTTTTCACTTTTCAGTTTTTTAGACAAATTTTCTTATTTTAAACAATTTTCCAGATATTTAATAGCAATTTTCAGATTTTTAACACAGTTTTAATTTATTAAACAAAATTTCAGATTTTTATAACATCATTTCATTTTAAAAACAAATTTTTGAAAATAATTTTGAGTTTTTTTCTATTTTTTGAATTTTAAATATATTTCAAATAAATTTCAAATGTTTGAAAACAATGTATAGTTTTTTTAATAATATTCATATTCTTTTTGTAATTTTTGGATTTTAAAATAACTTCAAGTTTTTTTTTTTGTTTTTTAAACAAATTATCATGCCTTTTATATTTATTTTTTTAGATTTTAAAATAATTTTTTGGATTTTTATAACGTTTTTTAATAAATTGTAAATATTTTTAAATTTTATTGAAATAATTTTCAAAATTTTTAGACAAATTTTCCAATTTTTCAAATAATTATTTTCTTTTCTTTTAATTAAATTTTGGATATATGTACTTTTGGTCCCATAAGAATAGTGTTAACTGTCCGTTAAGTTTTTCGTTAGTTTTGGGACTAAAATTGCAAATTTTTGAATCGTATGGAACTAAATATGCGAAACAAAATCTGTTGGGACCGAAAGAGCAAATTGTGGGACTAAAAATGTTTAGTCCCTTTTCTTATGGGGCTAAAAGTCCAATTTCCTCTTTAAGTTTATGGTTGAACTGAAAACGACAGAAGTTCGACCAAAGGGACATCATTAGTCAATTTTAGAATTTAAAAGCGTAGAAGTAATGCTAATTGATCAAATTGTACATTATTAATTAGTCACCATTGGTAAAAAGTTGTTATATTCACTTGCATACTAGTCCATGCCTAAAATTAGATGGAAATTTGGATAAGATCATTTTAATAAAATTATTAAGTATGAATAAACTCAAATATCAATTAAATTACTTGGTGAGAACTCGTGTAGTCGCATGCACATTTAGTTTTTTTTTTTTTTTTTTTTGGGAATGAAAAATATTCAATATGCTAAAACTCTTCGAGTGCGCAAGATTGGATAAACCCTCGGGTTGGACGTTTAGCCTGCAAACTACGCCAACCAAGTTGGAAACCACACTGAAGGCAAGCCTGTGAATGATGTGCTCAACCAAGAAAGTGTTGGTAGGAGGAATCGAACTCGTGACCTTTGCCCGTAAATAAACCACCTACTAATAAATTAACAACAACAACTTCAATTCATGCGTACATGCACATTTAGTTGTTACGCATGAAACCAAAATAAAAAAGGGTCCTATTAAGACGAATATATACATACCCCATTTTTTCGAATGGTTTGTTTGAATGGAATGAAAAATATTCAATATGGATAAAATTATATGGAATGTAATTAACATTAATAATTTATGTCACAAACACATTATTTTCACATAATGTTTGAAACTTTGAGTTTCAAGTTGGAATCTCATTTTGAATCATGTATTCAGAAAATAATTTAGTACGAATGATGTGAACTAAACATATTGAGTTGTTACGAGTGACGTACAAAAAAAGTATGGACTAACTACATAATAAGTAAATAAACATGCAACAATAATAAATAAAAATAACAACAACAACATCAATTCAATACGTAGAATGTTTCAAAGCTTCATGGACTTATTAAAATTGTCCATACACAATCCAATTATATAACAACTATTTCACAATGCATCATAAATATTTTTTACTATTATCGGATTACTCTCTTTGCATATACTTGATTGTCGGAGAATTTTTGTTGGAATAATCCTGGCAATCTAAACAACACATTTCAATAGTTGATATTCGGATAAAAGAAATTTAAAACTTAAATTGAACCATATAAAAGGGGTATTAAGTCCTCCAATTGCTTAATGGAATAAGTTTTAATGATAATCTATGATGTTTGTTTTTCTATAAATTATTAGGAGAGGCTATTGTCTAAGTTATAGCTATAAAATTTATAATTTCGTCTTTTAAATCATTCCAGCAAGAAATATTTAATTTATTTATTTATTCTAAATGACATAAAAGTATACTTGTCAATAAACTAAGCTCATATATACGGGTTATGCATATTAATTATTTAACTAGATTTTCAATTGTTTTTACATCACCTTAGATTTGTAAAGATATCTGAAAATTGAAGTTGGGCCAGCCCATTTCCAAAGGTCCAGTAACCAGAAATCAAAGTTCACTAAATGGGCTACGGATGTAATATGGGTTTTTAAAGAGTTTATTCTTTTCTTGTCATCTTCCAGAAAGTTCTTCGTCTATGAATATCTCATTCTAGGACGCAAAAGCTTCAGAATTTCAGCGAGACTAAAATGCCGAACCCTGCGGCCGCTGCGGAAACCTATTCTCTGTTGGTTTTGAACGTCAATTTCCGTAATTCCTGAGCCTTTTCATCTGTTGTCGATTCTTTTTTTTTTGTGGTTTTGATTTTGAAATTTCGATATCTAGGCTTTTTTGCCTTATCATCCGAAGAAAGGAAACTCGATTTGATTGTATTTTGGGGGTTTGGATTTTGAACAGGCACTACAGTGGATGATCTCTTTCCATTATTTGAGAAGTATGGAAAAGTCGTCGATATCTTTATTCCAAGGGACCGGAGGTACCTTTTCATTGTCTTGTTTTGTTGTTTCTTTGCATTGTAGAATTACTATTCTTAATTTTAATAACTTCTCATTTTGTATGTGTTGTGCTTTTTCAGTGTCTTGGTTTAGTGTTCTGGGTAGTTTTGTCCAACCTGATTTCTGGTAAATATTTTTCTAATCGTTTTGTGATGATTTCTTGTTTTGTAGGACCGGTGAATCACGTGGTTTTGCATTCGTTCGTTACTTTTACAAAGATGAAGCACAGAAGGCTGTGGATAGGCTAGATGGTAAGTGCATGAAGATGTTACTTATAATATAATTTCATATATACTTTATTTTCAATTAGCTTTTATATCATCATTTGCATTTGGAATGTTAAATCAGTTTGCTATGGGTAGTATCAAGTCTATTTTTACGTATATCTTTTAAGAATATTTCTTTTTATCTGAATTGTCATCTTCACACACAAGTTTGAGCTATGTCTGATACTTGCAGCCAGCTGACAGGAAGAGTCAAGTGTTTGTTAGTTAACCTCTCAACATCACCATTTTAGTTCATTTAATAAATGAAGGCACGAATATACATGCATATGCAATATGGTTATTTCAAATTAACTTCATGACTTTTTGTTACAGAAAATTTCCTTATAATTTTGTCAAATATTGAGAGATCAAATACCGAATCTGGTACATAGAACGAGTTAGTTCTGTAGGTACATAGAATGAGTTACTTCAGTCATTAGAGTGCAGGTGAAGAAGGATCCTTTGTTCTAGTAGTTGAAGTTTGTTTTGGTATTTTGTGCTCTTTCGGATCGGAGCTCTTATTTTTATTTTGCGTTTTACATCAATAGAAATACTTTTTTGGTTAGTCAAAGACCTGTGAAGCGTGACTGTGAAATTTTTTAAATTATTAAGAAAATTACCTGAGAATACCTTGTCTCTTTTAACAAGTGCAAGTGAAATTTTCTGGAACATATTGATATCCATTGTTTCAATTTGTACTGGATTCAGGAAAATTTTGAAAACAATTGTTTCACTCTGCTATCTACTGACTACTAGTTTGTTATCTCTTAAGTATCATGCTATTAACAGTGTCTTGTTTTGTAGGGAGGGTGGTTGATGGAAGAGAAATTGCTGTTCAATTTGCAAAGTATGGCCCGCATTCAGAACGAATGTGAGTCACCTGATCATATGTTCTAATATTTTTAGGATGAACTGTTGTTTTTATTAATACTCCTCTGGACATGTTTTTTAGTTTGTTTATTCATATGGCATTTTGGGCACTTTATGTTGGCATCTTTGTTTTAAGGCTTGGGCTTTGTTGATGGTTTCTGGATTGCGCTCTGTTCCTCTTACTTGTTGGAAAGGATTTTTTATGATTTTGATGGCACCTTTATTTTGTTTTATTTCTGTTTACTCAATTTTCTGCATGTCTCACACTGCAGTCACGAAGGGAGGATTATTGAGAAGTTTCCACGAGGCCGAGGTAGATCAAGAAGCAGGAGTCCTTCGAGAAGGTAAAACTTCAGGTTTCATCTGCTGATGTTATATTGAGGGAGGGCTGGATTGATTGTTTATTTGGTTGTCTTTTGGAAAACCTATGATTTTTATTGATCATTGGCATTTACAATTTTACACTCACAACATCCACCTTGGAAAGTATATAGTACCACCTAGGAGCTTAATGTGGGCAAAACTTAAGAGTACAGTGAAATGCAAAAATTTAGACTTGGGGACGCACTATTTACTGAAACTTCATTTACAGCCATAATGGTTTGTCTCATTAGCCGATTCAGTGCTTCACGTGGCATGCCTAATTTGCTGAAGGGGGAGAATGGGTGTGATGCCCGTTGGCCATTTTTTCCCCATCGGTTTCACCGTTTGCTATAAGTTGTGACCTGTTGGTATGCACTTCTTGCAGGTATCGAGATGATCACTATGGAGACAGAGATTATAGGAGGAGAAACCGGAGCAGAAGTTTGGATAGGTATGAGCGCGAGAGGTACCACAAAAGGGAACGAGATTATCAGTACAGGGACAGGAGTTATAGTGGAAGTCCAGCTTATGATAGAGGTCGTGGCAGGAGACAATATGATGACGAACGACGAAGTAGGAGTAGATCATTTGAAAGGTATTTCCGCTACACTAAATTTCTATGCTCTGAGTTTATAGTTTCTTGTGACTTGGGTGCCATCCTGAAAATTATTTTGTTTGATAGAATTGTAGCGCCTCTCTGATTCTGTGTAATCAAACCCTCCCTAGGATTTTGTCCCTGAGAAGGGACCATCTCCTGGAAATGGAAGTTAAGAGATGCGCAGCCAAAAGTGCTCAATAACTACTTGGGGCCTCCCCCTCAGCATAGGGACATTGATTTCAGAGCCTTTTGCTTCAAAATTGGGAGAGTGTTCATGTCTTGATAGATATGTAAAAAAAGAAATGAACAAAAAATTGCAAGTGTAAATTGCTTGTTTATCAGTTTTTGAGGCATATTCTAATATTTTGCAGGAGTGATCTGCAATACAGTTAGATGCAACTGCAAGAAGGGGCTGCAGGGAATCATATCTTTTTGTGGCTGTGTAGCTGATCTATTGAACTTTAGTCTGATGCCTGTTCTAGATTGAATGATTGCTGACTTTTGGTGGGGTTTGACCTACTTTTTACCAGTCGATGTTCGACAGCTTAAAAAAGTATGTGATCTTCTGCCTGTGTTTTGTTCATTGGAGTTTTGTCTA
Source organism: Rehmannia glutinosa (assembly GCA_016081115.2). Taxonomy (NCBI): domain Eukaryota; kingdom Viridiplantae; phylum Streptophyta; class Magnoliopsida; order Lamiales; family Orobanchaceae; genus Rehmannia; species Rehmannia glutinosa. The sequence continues at coordinate 44,785,881 of CM071929.1, forward strand.
TGTTAAGGATCTTTTTTAGTTCTTGTCGCTCTGGGTATTTGGCTCTGGCTTGGCACTTTCTTATTCCACTCCTTTCTTTTGGTAGTTCTATTTTTTTGTCCCTCCCCTTAATCTTCTTCAAAGTCCACGATATTTTACTTGTTTATGTGGCTCGGTCTATAGTGAGTACTGACTTGTTATGAAACTTGTACTGGGTTTATAGCTATGCTCGAGAAAAAAGAAATGAAGGGCCAGGGTGGCCAGATGATGATATGGTTGTTGAGGCTGTTTGTAATTAGTAGAGGCTTGATCTTCATTTTGATGCTGATAGTGAGCACATCTGATTCTAGTCACATGGATGTGACGAATTCGTTAGGTAATATTGTTTTTGGTAAGATATTGTTATGATGAAAGCATATGAAGCTACGTGTTGTCCATATTAATGAGTACATCAATTGAGGTTATGATTTGTCTCTTCCACTTTTATATTTTATGACTTTTTGGTTTGACTGTGTTATCCTTCTTGGATTTTGGTTTGTTTAGACGAATGGGTCTTGAAAGTGGATCTAGTTGCTGTGATGATTGTTAGATTGGCGGATGTTCAATTTGTACGCTGACAATCAATGCTTGTGGCCCTGTGGGCTGTATCTAATAATCGGTTACATTCTAAAGATAAGTATACCTGACATTTTCGTTTCGAATTTTGAATTACCACTTATGAGGAGTGTTTGGGAATAACTGACAGATATCAATTGTTTTGGGGTTCGCTTCTAAATCTCTCAAGTTATAACAAATATGTGTTATGTTGTTGACGTGCTGCCATCGTAAGGGATAGTGTTTATGCGCGCAGCTAAAATGGTTTCTGATGATTTTTCATGTAGCTGTGGATAAGTAATGCATTTTCACTTCAGTTGATGTAGCTGTGCCTTTTGCTGGTTGTCTACTTGTCTGGTTTTAGTATGACAAGGACCTGTTCAGTCGCCAAATGATTTCAAGTCGGGTTTATTTCTTTAGTTTAGAAGTAGCATGAATTTCCTTCTGCTTGAGTTCCAATCAGATTCTAAAAATTTTTAAGTTTGAATATATGATGGGCCCGTGGCGTCTTGGTTTAGCTTTTAATGGTTAGCATGGATGCTGAGTTTGACTTTTAAGTGTTAGGATTGGATGGTGATGAGAACATATTTTTGCATCAGCAGTTGTTAGAATCCCATGGCATTTTATTAATATTGCTTCTGTTTTCTTATCGTAGGTGGTAAATGTCCTCTGGTCATTCTAATAGTTATTTGCTCCCTTTTTTTTTTTTGACAGAATATAACTGTCTTGATTCTGGATGTATCATGTATCCAGCGATAACATTGTCCTGCTCTGCCCCTGGCCCCCTACCATTATACCAACACGCATGAACACTCCAATTAAATTTTAGCTATTAGGCTCAATAACAATTTTTGACCAATAAAAAAATTCATTAGCTATGTTCTTTCAATTAGCTTATTTTAATACCCACTTTTGAAATATGCAAAACTGATGGATAAATATTTAAACCATCTGATTTTAAAAAACTGAATTTCTGGTAGAAATATGTATCAGATTTTGAATTTAAATTTTGAGACTGCTGCCCCCTCATTGTCCTGTTAGCATATGAATAGAATAGCGATGTTTGGGGGCGAAATGTTGAAAATATTCTAGGTACTAGAAGACATTAATAGATTGTGGGTGATGTTTGAAAATGGAACTTCTCAATCCAGCAAGTTTCTGGCATAAAATCCACAATACCAGTGAGATGTCTGCTTTTGGAAGTAAAAAGATTTTGAGTTGGAGCTTTGTGTGGGTATGTATCGCCATGTGAGGTTTCGTGCAATCGATAAGGCTATGGAGCCTATGGAGCTGTTGACGCTTGATATAATTGGTTGGTTTTAATTTTCTACTCGATAAGCATTCGATTCTATTGGACATTTTTCATCTTAGAAGACCGTTTTTGTTTGGAACTTTCTTTCATAGATTAGGATCTTGTTAACCTGTTCTCAAATTTCTTGTGAATTAACTTTGGGTGGATGGTGATTGTAGTTTCCCCCTTCAAGTCCTGTCTTATCTGATGTAACTTATTTGAGGGAATTAAGTTCCGTGAATCCTGATATCTATTTAGTTTTTTTTTTTTTTTATTTTTTCCTTTCCATTTCCATTATTTTTAACTGCCGCAAGAATCAAGAATGTCTATTTCCCAATTTCCAATTATAATCCTGCTTGTTTTATGTGTTTCTGGAAACAGGGATAGAAATCGCGTGCCATTTCCAGAATCTATAAGATGAGTTTACAAAGCCATATTTCCTACTTTTTATACAATTAATATGTCGATTCATATAACTTCAGACTAATGTGTCTGCCAAACCTCACATATCTTGCTCCTGTGAGATAAAAACCTTCAGGTGATTCGTCACGAATTAAGTATTGAAGACACAGAGGACGACCCCCTCTCTACATGTTATGATTGTATTTGATATAATCATAAAAATAACTTCTCTCCGAAAATATCAATATCAAACGTGTTTCCATCCTTATTAGCGCATGTCTCACATTGAATTCACAAGCCAAACACATCCTAAGGCCACCTCCAACCAAAATTCTATTTTAGTGCAATTTTGCACTAAACTAGTGCAATTCCTGCACCAAACTTAAAATCTATCTCCAATCCATCTACTTTAAATTTTGCACTAAAAGGAATATTCCTTGAATATTTTTTATTATTTCAATACAAAAACTATTTTATTAAAATGAACTATTTTTAACATAATTTTATTAATTCATATTTAGTAACTAAAATTTATTTGTTTATTATAACTAATCTACCGGATTATTAAGAATAGTCTTTTATTAGTAAACGTGTTTTTATTTATTAATATCAACTTTATTTTATAATGTATGTTCAATGAGTTTATGTTAATGTAATGTATTTCTTGTTTTTATCACTTAATTATCTTTTAAATAATTTTTTGATTTACTATTCAAATTTAAATTTAGTAATTTTAATATTTTTTATTTATAATAAATCATACATATAAATTATAATCTATTTAAAAGTATATAACTCTTTAAAAAAATACATTTTACAACATATTGTAATATAATAAAACTAAACAAAAAAAAAAAAATAGAAAAGCCCACGCTATATCTACAGCGCTGTGCCATTGATAGTGCAGCACTGTTCATCTTGTTATTTTAGCGCAATTGATAGTGCTCGGTTGGAGCTCAATTTTGTCTCCATTTTGGCATTTGGCGTCTCGGTTGGAGAAGCCCTAATTCTTATGTTTCAATAAATCAACTATCAACCAGAGGATTCATGTTCTCGTATGAAATCCATGATGAAGTATTAACACCACCCTGAAATGTTACAAGCGAATAACCAGAAACAAGAGTGACGACAAATATTGAAAGGCCAGCCCACGTTAAATCGACTTTTTTGTGCTTTGCCCCATCGTTAAAACCAATTCGCAGGACAGGTTGGATTTTTATAATATTTGATGGTTAAACCATCTTTATCTTGCACCCACAAACAGTAACATATTTAAACAGTAATATATTTAACTGATAAAATCTCTTATAATGTACAGTGGTAATAACATATCTTGCACCCAACAAAACCAGTTATGTAAATAGTCCTTATCAGTTACAAGTCGTTGTGCAGCATCAACCTCCTTTAACTCATCCCCGTCGTGTTGATATCTTGTTGGACTTCATCATATGTCCCCGATTCTTCATTATAAGAATACCTACAAGAGACGAGGCAGGTAAGCAATTCCATGTATAACACACGGAGCATAGGACTTATTACGACTAGGACATGGAGCAGTACAATAAACGGATAACAAAAGCGGAAAATTAACAAATTATTTCCCACATTACCATTTCCCGGAAGCAGCAGAGCAATACAGCCCAGAAGAAGGATCGTAATAATAACCCAAACTGCTGCTGTAGTAATATCTGAAAAAAGAAGTGAATATAAGAATGCGGACAGCAAAAAAGATCTTCCGTCTTAAGTTTTTATCACGCAATTATTCCAACTATAAACTGAGTATCAGATTACTGGCAGCCTTTATATCTCAATTCTTCAAAAACTAGTCAAAAATTAGTCGAAAATACAATTTTCGCAGAAACTAAAATATAAGAGAAAACACGTTTTTCACCAAGGTCTCCTATGCCTAGCTAGCGAAAAAAAAAGTAAAATTGTACGAAAACATTTGGCCCACGTTTTTAACAATAAAACAAGCAACTGAAATTCGAATTTATTCACTTTGGAGACAAGTGAAAATATGTGCAGCATGCAATAATGACAAATGTGGCCAAAAAGTAAGTTAATGGATGAAGGCATACCCAGAAGATTCATCATATGTGTAGTCATTTTGCAGGTCTCCACCTGCAATCCCATATAAGTAAGTTACGAAATATAGCCTTATATCTCTACCATGTGCTTCAATATACTGAGTTTAAGCATACTCTCAGAGTGCTGAACAGAAACTGATCCACTCCCGTTTGAGGCAGGATTCTCAGCAGCACTTCCATCATCTCCAAACATGTCAAAAATATCATCCGACTTCTCCTCACCCAAACTTTCTGAGAGACCGTGCTTCCTTGCCTTGGCTAACTTCTCATAACCCTCTAAAGATTAAGAGCAATTTACAATGTAACATCACTCTTGAACTCATGACAAGACAAAGTACATTCAGAAAGCTGGAAAGTGATCTTTGCAAATGTCTCAAGGAAAATTTTCCAATAATATGCAAAGCCTACACTGAATTATGTCAAAGCATGACATGCATCCTCACACAAGCTCCCAGATTGCCTTGAATTTTGTTCATTATTTTTCGGATATATATATTATATATATAGATGGAAGGAAAGGGTGGGGTTACGGGGTTGACGTGCGAAGACAACAACAACAACAACAACAAACTAAGCCTTAATCCCACTACGTGGGGTCGGCTATACGGATCATATCGCGCCATCGTTTACGGTCATAAGCCATATTTTCGTTTATTTCTAGGTATAACATGTCATGTTTAATAGCTTCTTTCCAAGTCTTTTAGGCCTACCTCTTCCTCTTTTGATTTGTGTGAGTGATTCTCTACCTTCTAAACGTCGCACAGGTGCATCTAAAGGTCTCCTATAAACATGTCCAAACCATCTTAATCGTGTTTCTCTAATTTTTCGTCTATTGGTGCTACTCCCACTTTGTTTCTAATGTGTTCATTTCTTATTCTATCTAATGTAGTGTGTCCGCACATCCATCTTAGCATTCTCATCTCTCTGCTATCCTCATTTTTTGTTCGTGTTCATATTTAGTCGCCCAACATTACGCTCCATAAAGCATTGCGGGCCTTATGGCCGTTTTATAAAATTTTCCTTTCAATTTTAATGGTATTTACGGTCACAAAGGATAGAAGATGCACTCCTCCATTTATTCCAACCCTTTGGATCCTAAGTGTGACATCTTTATTGATTTCTCCGTTCTCTTCAATTATAGATCCTAAGTATTTAAAATTCTTTGTTATACTCACTTCATGTCGATCAATTTTAACTTTCGTCTCATTGTTCTGTTGTTTTTACTAAAGTGGCATTCCATGTATTCTGTTTTAGCTCTACTTATAGTAAAACCTTTTGATTCGAGTGCTTCTCTCCAAACTTCCAATTTTGCATTTACTCCTTCCCTTGTTTCATCAATTAAAACTATATCGTCGCAAATAACATACATTCGGGGATGGATTTTTGTAAGTGTTTAGTGGTTTCATCAATTATTAGGATAAAAAGGTACGGGCCAGAGCGGATCCACGATGCAAACCTATATAGTGTTTGGGAATTCACTAGATATTCTGTTGGTGTCCTAATACATGTTGTTATACCATAATACATATCTTTTATGGCATCTATGTAGGCTATTTTTATTCCTTTTTTTCCAATACGCGCCACATTATATCACGGTTGACTCTATCGTATGTCTTTTCAAGATCAATAAAAATCATATGTAAATCTTGTTTTCTCTCATTATATTGTTCACATAATCGTCTAATTAAGTGTATAGCTTCAATTGTGGATCTTCGACATGAAGCCAAATTGATTATCTAATATACTAGTTTCATTTCTTATTCTTGCTTCTATAACTCTTTCCCATAGTTTCATTGTATGACTTATTAATTTAATTCCCACGTAATTTGCACAATTTTGTATATCCCCTTTGTTTTTATATATAGGTATCAATATACTTTTTCTCCATTCATCAGGCATTTTCTTAGTTTTTAGAATAACATTAAATAATTTAGTAAGCCATGCAATTCAACTCCACCTAAACATTTCCACGCTTCAATTGGTATATCATCTAAGGCCAATTTTGCTTTGCCGTTTTCATTTTGTTTAGTGCTTTTTTGTTTCATGAAGTTGAATTCTACGATAAAAGTACGGTTTCTATTCGATTCAGATTGGCTAGTTCCCTAATGTGACTTCATTCCTCTTCGGTTCATTAAAAAGATTATTGAAATACCTCTTCCATCGATCTTTTATGTCCTCGTCTTTCTATTCGATTCAGATTGGCCTAGTTCCCTAATAATGAAAATAAGATTCTCCGAGTTTTGTGATAATGAATAGGAATCATCAGTAGTGAACACAGATGTGAACTTCCGTTAACTGAAACTCCATCATTAAGCTCAAAATACATCAAATAATGAAGACCCCTATAATACAAAAGATATTATAATAACAAGTATCATAAATGAATACTAAAGGGATCGTAAATATCACAACATTACTATCGAGGAGAAGTCTAATCGGGACGTGGATGGAAATGAATAGCAATGTAACGCACCTGCTTCTCGCTTAAAATGTTCTTGCTTTTCTTCATACACATCTATAAACAAATGGGTTCACATATAATGCGTAAGAGTAAAGATCTAGCAATCTATATCACTCGCAAAATTCATTTAAAAAAACAAAGAACAAACTTAATGTAATCTCCATTCTCCATCGATTTCATGGCATCTTGATTATTTGGTCAAACAATTTGTTTAGTTTCAATGAGACATTTTACGCTTCTTATCGTTGAACCCTTTAATCTCCTCAAAGCTCGCAGAACCTGTGAAGAGCAACGCAATGAGATCAGAAAGAATTTTCAACTATGAAGATGAAATAAATAACAATTGCAAGAACAAATACAACTTTCTTATTTTAAAAGCACAAAATTAACAAAAAATGTCCGACATAGTTATTTCCAGAGCCATGCTAGGAATAAGAGTTTACATGATCCCTTCCCTTCTAAACATACAAGTTGATAGATAGATCTAGATAAATACGAGAAGGCAAAAAGTAAACAAAAAATCCAATACTGCCTCTAACTGCATTTGATAAATGTTCATTTAATTCTGTGAATCCGGATCAGCCTCAGATGATATGTGCATAAACCACAAATTCCTTCTAGATTTCATAAGTGGGATCATGTCAAAAAAGGAAATGGCGACAGGCAGCAATATTGACATCATTTATCTAATTACACAAAAGAAACCTTGAGCATCCTAGCTTATCGATGCGGTAAGGAAGGATAGAAACAAATATCAATATCCAATTACATGCCAGGATGTTCAATCTATAAAATAAATGATAAGGTGTAGACTCTATGGAACAAACAACATGGTTAAAGCTCACCGTTTCTCCAGGCTCAAGAACATCAGCAATCCGCCTATTAATTTCTGCAAGCTCTTCTGTTGTAAGGTCAGGTTTGTCATTAATACTCTCAGGAATAGAGCTCTTTCCAGCATACTTTTCATAAACATCCACACTATCAAGCCACACATCCTGCACAAGAATACGTGAGAACAACACACTTACCAAATTAATTATATTATACATACTTTCACTACCTTGATCTCATTCCGGTTCACATATTCGACATAATTTCCATTTTCATCGAAGTACCCATCTTCTCTCTCTTTGTCCAGATTGAAAGGTTCTATTGCAATACCTTCTTCAACAAAAATTTCATTCTCCTGCAAAAATCATCTCCTATCATTTATCCTTTTAATCTAATCCAAGATAAAGTAGTAGATAAGCAAAACCCAACACGAAAAACCCTTGAACCAATGCGAGCGCAGGTGTGGGGTAATGGGGGTTCAATTCAATATTAGATATTAAAAAGAAAAGGAAGCCCTTACGTACAGTAAAAGAAAAAAAATCATCAAGAGATGACAAAAAACAAAATCACTGCAGAAACATCCAAACCATAGAACGTATCGTTAGTGACTTAGTTATTGTCCCCAGCTAATTAGTATTTTAACGGAATAAACTGTCCATACCTACCAAATTCTCAATTGGAACACATTAAGTGGTTGCTAGTGAGGTTTTGATGGGATCAAGCAGCTGACATCAATATACTCGAGTAAATAGAAAATTGAGTCCAGGATAGCAGAACACACATTATTTTACTAAGGTCAACAGATAATACAAAGCTTTACGGGAAAGTCCTAGCAAGAAATTTTGGGATGCGATCTCATGATCCACACTGGCTTAGGGAGCATAGTAAGGTTCATGCCCCTTTTTGTCAACAAAAAGCAAGCATCGACTCTTTGGTGTTTCACCAGTAAAATGATGTGATTAATTGTGGACATAAAGCATCAGAGAAATGGTACTTAGCTTGAGATATTACGCATGACATAAAGAATCCAGAGAAGTTCCACAGATCACACAACAAGCTTACTCATTACTTCGGTAGATAAACTAGTACAAGCACAACATCCGAATGATAAAAAGAATAATTGTTCTCAATATCTCTTAGAAATTTAATTTTTTTAATAAAAGTGGAAAGGAAAGAATGTAATGAAAGCACCTTATTCTTGAAAATTTCCACCCAATATGATAGCAAAACAAGAAAAAAGAACATCTAGGAGCCATCAGACAACTTTACCTTGTACTGGACTTCTGCTTTTCTTATGTCGGGTTCAAAATCATTGTTTTCATCATTCAGAAGCTCTGCAGTAATCTTATTGCGGCGAATCGCACGATCGGTGGCAGCAAGGCGGGGATTCTTCCAACTAGGAATATCTTCACCCAACGAATCTGTCACATAATCTCCCTGCTTCAACTTCTTGCCTTTGGGGAACCTCACTCTTTTCTCCCTGCATATATGTGCACATCGACCGAAAGTCACAAGAGAAATTGATGCACTGATCGAAAACCCAAAGCAGGAAATTGTCCACTAAAACCAAGTAGCTACTCCACAAGCAGATTCTGCTATCACCAGAATTAATTCTTAATTTAATAATTCCCATTCTGCTTCTCAACTTATTCAAATACCTCCCAAACTCCCTCAATAAACAGGGTAATTTACCAATTTTGATTAGTTATACCACTAACTATAAATTCTGCAATGAAAATGCATATGTTTGAATGATTCATATTCGAGACGCGTACATACATGCAAATTGCATAAACCCTAACATAAGAGTATCAAACCTATCGCCAAATTCGCAAACTTAGGTCAAAAAAGCTAAAAATAACTACTCGATGCATGAACATACATATATAAGATTGTACGCATAGAAAGGGGAAAAATGAGAATTACGGCGGGGGTTTGCTCGATTCATCGTCCTCGACGAAGGAGAGCTTCAGGTTGCCACGCGATGAACCTTCTGCCATTCTCTAATTTTCACAGTGCGTGACTGTGTGTGTGTCTGTGTGTGTGAAAGAGAGAGAGAGAGAGTGCAGCAGGTAGGCGGTGGGCTAGGACGTGACATTGGGCCTCTTAGTAGCGTAGCCCATAAGCCCAAGTCCGAATCTATTCGCGGTAAAAATAATATTTTCAAATTAAATTTTAATTGGAAAAGCTTTTTATCAGCAATGGCGCGGCTCTTTTTTCTTTATTTACTGGCGCTCAAAAAGTGTGATATTGAGATTTTATTTAGGCCTTTTACTAAGAATTGTGATATTATTGGATTAGAGTTAGTCCATTTAGGTGCTAATTTATATTTTTTTAAAAATTCAAACCCAAATTATATAGTCCAAATTTCTTAGCCCAAATTCATGTTAATTCATATTACGTTATCCCATTATTCACTTTTATTAGCCCAAACTTAAGTTTAACCCAATATTTTTAGCTCATTATTATTTTAACCATTATTAGTTCCTTCTCCAGATAAAACTCCAGATTCCAATAAAACCTTACTTGATTCCAAGATTTGTAAAACTCTATCTTCTTCACCTATTTTATCAAGAACTTAAAAGTTTAAAATTCCACTTATCTTCTAATCGATTTTTCGAAAGTCCTATTATCATGTAATTGTTGAACACAATCCTATTTAAAACCCTATATTCCCCAAACTATTTTCACGTATGTTAGTCACAATCACAGCCAAGGTAACGCCTCAAACTTCTTCAGAATGTTTCTTCCTTTATTTGATTTTCTGTCAATACCATCCAACATTCAGTCCCAATTTTCTACCATGATAATCCATCAACAATTCACCCAAAAATCACCATATGCAGTCCAAATCAAACCATGTCCAATATCTAGAAACACAAAAACCACCATCCATAGCCCGTCGAGAAAACCAAAACCGAAAACTCATCGAAAAACCAAAACCGCATGACCACAAAAATTTCAAACCCACAAACCCACCGAAATTCGACGCCCAATTTACCAACTACGCTGGCCCGAAAGTCTCCGATTCAGCCCAAAATCGAACCACCACCATGAAACATACATAGCCGGAGGAAAAAAAGACAGAAAATTAATTGTCTCTACCGAAAAACCCGAACCTCGCAGTGTTGCCGCTTCCCTCGATTTGGCGTGAGAGTTAGACGGAAAAGAGAGGGACGAGTGAAAAAAAAAAGGAGATGGGTCGGTTAAGAAGAAAGTAATGGTGGAATGATTCTTATTATTTTCAAATTAGGGGGATGTTGTTAAAAAAATAAAAGAGAGAAGAAAGCGGAGAAGATGGGTGAGTTGGGAAAGAGTGTCAAAATAAATGACACCGCACAACGGAAATAGTAAAATCTTTTCCACCTATTTGGATTAAAAATGGAAACCAAACCAATAATACCAAATAATAGTGCAAGACGATAAAAATAGGACACAAAAATTTTTATGTGGAAAACCCAAATTGGGAAAAACCACGAGACCGTAGTCCAGATAAATCCTCCACTAAATGTATAGTAGGCTTACAATATTTCTCCCTAAAAATAGGGGATACACAAATTATCTCAAGTCACTCAACTTGGAATACCCGAGAAAATAGGAATGCTATTTTGGGTGAGAATGAAAAATTACTACTAATTTTTTCTCCTTTTCTTCACTCAAAACACACACTTATAGATATCTCTCTACTCTCTATTTTTCTCTCTTTCTCACCCAATTGATAAATTGCTTCTTGCTAGTGTGATTCTTCCTCACGGATGATGCCTTTTATAGGCAAGTGATTGCACAAAATTCCAACATGTGCAAACTTTGTCAAAATTTCCAGCCACCACATTTCTTCAAAATCAACAAAGTTAGGCTACAATTTCTACCTACCATTTGTGATGTAAGCCATGAGGTGGACTAACAATTCTCCCCCTCCACCTCATGTGGGAATTCAACCAGACTGCTTTGGTTACGCAAACTTTAAACTTATCTCGGGTAAAGACTTTGTCACAAGATATCTCGCACCATTTTCATCTGTGTGAACTTTCTCTAGTTGCATTAGTTTTTCATCAAGACGCCCCGAATCCAATGGTATCTCACATCAATGTGTTTTGATCTTGCGTGGAATGACGAGTTCTTACTCAAGTGGATTGCCTTTTGATCACATGAGAGTGTGTACTTTTCCTCGTCAAGTCTAGTTCCTCGTAGAAACTTCTTCAACCACAACATCTCCTTGCAAGCTTCGGTCACAAAGAATATACTGCTTGATTGTGGATAATGCCACGCATTTTTGAAGTTTCGATTGCAAGAGATAGCTTCCTTGCAAATCTCATCGGGTATCCAAATGTGGACTTCCCCGGAATCAACATCACCACCATATTTGCATCGTGATGAATCCGTCTCAGTATGGTTTGGTCATCACCGAATCTTAGACAATATTTAGAAGTACCTCTCAAGTACCGAAATATCCATTTTCGGCACTGCGGACAGTGATCTTTCCCTGGATTAGAGAGAAAACGGGTAACAACACTAAGCGCATGAGCAATATCGGGTCTAGTACATACCATAGCATACATCAAAGCGCCAACCGCATAAGCATATGTTACATTTTGCATTTCTCGCTTTATCTTCCTCACTTGTGGGACATTGCGTTGCAGACTCGAGCTTGAAGTGACCCGCAAGCCGGGAGATCGTTGGTTTTTATTTACTCATGTTGAATCGCTCAAGAACTTTCTCGACGTACTTTTCTTAAGATAACCGAGTTTCTTGTTTTCCATTATCTCCGATTTCCTCTTTGTTTAGTCGGTCCTAAGTCTTTCATCGCAAAAAGACTTGCCAAGTTCTTTCTTGACTTCTCAATCTTGTTGGCATCACGACCTACAATCAAAGATATCATCCACATACAATAATAGTATGATAAAATCATTATCGAATTCTTAAAGAATACATAGTGATCGGAGTTGGTCTGTTGTAGTCATGGTCGGTCATGAAGGAGTCAAACTTCTTGTACCATTGTCTTGGAGCTTGTTTTAAGCCGCATGCCTTTTTCAACATGCATACCAAGTTCTCCTTACCTTTGACTTTGAAGCCTTTCGGTTGCTCCATATAGATTTCTTCATTCAAATCTCCATGAAGAAATGTAGTCTTCACATCAAGTTGCTCGATCTCCGGTCCAAAGCGGTAGCTATACCGAGAACAACTACGATTGAGGACATCTTCACCACTTGGTGAGAAAATTTCTTCAAAATCAACACCCTTCTTCCGATTCGAAACCCTTCACACCGCCTAGCTTTATACCTTGGTTGCGAGCATTGCTCTTGATCTTCAACCGTACACCTATTTATTTTTCAGAGACGTTTACCTTTTGGTAGCTTCACCAGGTCATAGGTGTGATTTTCGTAAAGAGTTCATCTCTTCTTTCATGGCCTCCATCCACATATCCTTCGATCATGTGATATGGCCTCGCAAAACTTTGTGGTTCTTCACCGTCAGTGAGCATTACATACTCATGTGGGCTATATCCGGTAGAAGGTTGTCTTTGTCTTGTGGACCTTCTAGTCGCATCTCAGTGGTGGTGGGAACTGGAGGGACATCACCGGTTGCATCATGGTGTTGCTATTGCACACCTCCCCGTGATTCGATTTCTAGGAGAAGAAAGCTGGATCTCCGTCATCGGAACATATTGGTTTGATTGATTTCTCAATTTGTTTGGCATATTCAATTGTCGATCCTCAAGGAATACAACATCCATGCTTCGATAACTTTATTCTTGGTAGGTCTCATAACATGTAGCCGAATTCTTCATGGCCATAGCCAAGAAGATACATGACTTGGTCTTGTCATCAATCTTGGATCGTTCGTCTTTTGGAATATGCACGAAAGCCTGTGACCAAACACTCTCAAGTGTTTGTAGGAAACATCTTTTCAGTCAAACTCTATCGGAATGTCGCCACCCGGATGAGTGATGGAGAAAGGTTGATTAGATCAACTGTTAGTCCTCATTGCTTCACCCCAAAAGAATTTGGCGGTCGAATGTGACATCATACATTTGACTCGTTCACAAATTGTCATGTTCATTCTTTTCTACGCCATTATGTTGAGGAGTTTTGGAACACTCTTTTCAAACTTGATTCCATGATCCTTGCAATGTTGCTCAAATGGACCCTGGTATTCACCGTCATTGTCAAGACGAACTCGCTTTAGCTTCTTTCCTCGTTTCTCATTCAACACTTGCTTGAAAATTCTTAAAGATACCGAGAACTTGATCTTTAGATTTCAAAGCAAAGCACCGGACTTTTCTAGAGAAATCGTCAATAAATGTGACAAAATATATTGCACCACCAAGACTTCTATCTTTCATGTAACACAAATCAATATGCACACGATCCAAAGGATGAGATTTTCTTGAAGGTGAAAAACTCTTAAAAACAACTCGTGTTGTTTTCCAATTAAACAATCAACACAAGTTTGTAGGGGCATCTTTTGGTTACATTTGGGAGAAGTTTCTTTCTAGTTAGAACTTCCAAGCCCTTCGACTTAGATGTCCAAGACTTTTATGCCATAGCTCAATGGAGGAACTTTTATCAATGGCATTCACCTCTCCATTGGATAATCGGCCTACATCGGTACAAAGAATTTTGCTTCGTCCCTTAGCGACAATGAGAGAGCCTTTGGTGAGCTTCCATTTTCCTTCACCAAAGTGATTGTCATAACCTTGAAATCGTCAAGCTTGCGGTGGAAATAATATTGAGCGAATGTCGGGAATATGTCCGACATCCTTGAGCACGAGTCCGCCGTGTATTAGTGTTTAATATGTGGTTACCTATTCAACGACCTCCAGTCACACCATGGTTGGCCATTCGACTTTGCCAAATCTACCACCGGTGTATGATGTAAACATATCACGATGAGGTGTGATATGATATGAAGCTCTTGAATCAATAATCCGATCCGTCTGGCATGCAGATCGATACAAGATCATCACAAATGATGACAACATCACCATCAACCGCAATGCTGAGTAGTGTCTTTGTCATCGATCTTGTTTTCATTATTTCCATTCTTTTGATCTCTTTTCTTCTTTCTCGCAATCTCTCTCATAATGATTTGGACCACCATAATAATGACATTTGAAGTCCTTGGATTTGGACCTCCCTTGTATTTGTCTCTTTTATTTTGAGAACCTCTAAACTTGTTCCTTTTCCGTTTGTCATTTTAAACTACTAAAGCTTTTTGCTCTGGAAGAATATTCTAACTCATTTCTTCGGACTCTTCATTAAGAAGACAATCTTTGACCATCCGCATAGTCAGTTCACCATTTGTGAATTCTTGATCGACATCACAAGCATGTCCCAACTATCGTGTAACGAAGTGAGCGGCAATAAAGGAATTACTTCATCATCAAGGGATATTTTCATTGTGGTAGATTGATTTATCGACCGACACGCATTTAGGTGCTCCGTCATGTTCGCACCTTTCCTATATCCGAGTCGAACAATTTTTACGATAATAGAAGCTTTGTTCAGGCATTTTTCCTCTCAAACATAGTTTCAATATTTTTCCATAGAACATCGACCTTTTCCTCATTAGCAAAATGATGGAAAATGCTATGCTCAAGGAAACGCCGGATATATCCTACGGTTTTTACGTGTAAGATTTTCCACTCGTCATCACTTGTATCTTTTGGTTTGGCGGTATCACCTTTCAAGGAAAATAAAGATCCTTGCAAAGTATAGAATATCCAACATACTCGGTTTCCAAATATTGTAGTTGGATCCGTTGAGTTTGAACATCCCACCTGACGGATGTCGATTCCTCCATTTTTAATCCGCAACAACGTGGCTCGATACCACTTGTTGGGAAAGAGTGTCAAAATAAATGACACCGGACAATGGAAATAGTAAAATCTTTTCCTACTTATTTGGATTAAAAATGGGAACCAAACCAAGAATACCAAATAATAGTGCAAGACGATAAAAATAGACACAAGAATTTTTACGTGGAAAACCCAAATTGGAAAAAACCACGAGACCAGTAGTCCGGATAAAACCTCCACTAAATGTATAGTAGGCTTACAATATTTTTCCATAAAATTAAGGGATACACAAATTATCTCAAGTCACTCAACCTGGAATACCCGAGAAAATAGGAATGCCATTTTGGGTGATAATGAAAAATTACTACTAATTTTTCTCTCTTTTTCTTCACTCAAAACACACACTTATAGATATCTCTCTACACTCTATTTTTCTCTCTTTCTCGGCCAATTGATAAATTGTTTCTTGCTAGTGTGATTCTTCCTTTTGTAGGATGATGCCTTTTATAGGCAAGTGATTGCACAAAATTCCAACATGTGCAAACTTTGTCAAAATTTCCAGCCACCACATTTCTTCAAAATCAACAAAGTTAGGCTACAATTTCTACCTACCATTTGTGATGTAAGCCATGAGGTGGACTAACAGGATGGGTGATTTGAAACATAGAATTAGGATGAAGAATTAGGAGGAGAAAGAAAAGAGAAAGAAAGGAGAAAGAAAAAGGGGAGTTGGATTGTGGGTCATTGACCAGAAAAACAAAGAGGAAATTGGAGATAATGGAAAGATGAGTGAGAGAAGAATAGTATAAAGAAAATAAGAAACAATTGAGGGAGAAGGTTGGGAGAGAGGAGTCTCACGTGGGTTTAGTGAAAGAAGGAAGAGAAAGAGGAAAAAAAGATGAGGAATCTTGGGATGTGGTCCCTCATAAACTATTGGTACAATTGTCCTCAACCCTTAAACCATTCAAATTAGCCTTTGGTTCAAATTCTATCCTCAATTTCAATTTAGGCTTTAATTCTATTTCTATATTCTATTAAGCCCCTAAATTAGGATTTTAGATTATTAGTTTTTAAGTTTTAAGTTTAGAATATTTTGAGGTTTTGACTAGTATTATATTTTCTATTGTTAGGTGGTTTATCGGCGAGGATTAGACGTCTTGCATCCGACACTTTTAAGTTCTACTTATTTTTCAAAACTACGTTTCAAGGTGGGGTTTTGTTTTCTAAACTTTATTGTCCTTGTTAAATGCTTAGATTATTTTGCATGAATGTGTAGTACAGTTGCTTAGGCCCTATTGAGCCAGGGACTCAAGAGGTCCGGGGTCGATGTATCCCTCAGGTGGAACCCTTGCAGTGCTACCTATTGTCTATGTCTACGGTTTTCAAAAGATCTATGCTATGTCCTATTGGATTGTATTTGCATGTCTATGTGAGACATCGTGTATTTAGCTTGGACAATTTATACTCCATCGAATTTGTGTGTCGCTCACCCTACATATATAATCAGATTTTTCGGGTTAAGGAGTCGGGGGATGGTTATTGGCGGTGGATAATGGGTGGCCTATGAGACTACTTTGGAGTAATGTCTTTTTATTTTTAAATGTCGTTTCCAATTGAGTAAGAAATTATTATACGAATTATGATTTTCTATGCAACTACTTAGAGTGATGTCTTTTTCTAAATATTAATTTTCAATTGAATGAAGAATTGTTAAACAAATTATTATTTTCTAAGTATTTACCTACGATCTTTAGACCCTGTGTGATAATTGATTGGTAATTAGAACAAATGTTCGAGTTTCTATGAAATTTTCGAATTGAGATAATAAATGGTGAATTACTATGATTTTCTATTTTTTTTTTATGTAAATTGACAAAAAGGGATATTTCTTTTATATAATATAATTTATTAAATGTGCGAATTTCTTACTAATAAATGAATATATGAATTTTCTACACTTTATAATTGCTTTTATTCTTGCTATTGAATTTTGAATGAAATACATCTACAAGCCTATCTTCTCTTATAAATAAATGTATGTACGCGATTTCTTCAAAATCTTTCACTCATCAAATGGTGTTAGAATTATATGTAAATGTCAAGTTTTATTCAAATTATTTTATGCGATTGTTTCCACTTTGTAATTATTGTTCTTTTGAAAAATTAAGTGGTTTGCTATAACGAGCTTTTTTTTCTCATATTTCTTATGGAAATATATATATATATATATATATGGTAAAATGAATATTTGCACACATTTTATAGTTAAAAATTTCGGGGCATTATAGGTGGTATCAGAGCAAGTCTACTTTCCTGTAGACTTGCAAAAATAAATACATGTATTTTCCGTGTGTGTGTACACCGATAAATGAACAAGCCAAAGTTTTTTTTAAATAAATGAAAGGCTACGAATCCACCACCGCTATGCTACGCCAACTCCAAAGCCAAGGTCACGAAGTTAAAATTTCAAAAGTTCTATTGCTACTTCTACGCTACGCCATTGCATTATCTTTATTCTTCGCTATTGTTGTTTCCATTGCTACTGCTATCGACAAATTACATGATTTCTATTGCGAAAAAAAAAAAATGATTCAAATGTGTTTCATGGATGCATAGCACATATGATAGAAAATGACTATTGGACTCTTACGAGATATTGATGAATTCTATAGAGAAGTAGAGAATAATATACAAACTCTAGAAGACCTTTGTGATAGAATACTTGAGGTTCATTACCAATTTATAGATCGAGGCGATCTAGAAGGATATGATTGATTATGAGTATATATCACTAGCAACATAGATATTAGATAGACACTTGTAGCCGAGTTTAATGATTTACCCATGTTCAATTTTTTTGGAGTTAATGATAATAATTTGAGATTGTTATGATGTTAGTAAATTATTTGGATAGATATTTATTATCATTTGGATGTCTAAAGTCGTGAAACGGAAGTTAGTAGACTGGATTTAGAAATTGATCTATATGAATGAACAAGTTTTTTTGGGATCTTAGGTATGGACTAACATATTAAGAGCGAGAGATATACATTATTACATAAGGAGATAGTGTTTCACTATAAATAAAGATGATGAGTTTATTTTCTATGGAGCAAAGGCTAATCTTTGTACCAGAGCTAGTGTCGGGAAAGAAAGCAACGGAAAGTTTAAGAATAGAAATTGTCGAGTATTTTGGTTAGTGCGAAGGTCCCCAATCTTTGATTTGATAATGGTCAATATGCTAATTATTCGAGGCTATGAAATATATTTTTAGAAACTTTTATTTGGGATTCCATATGATAGACTTGTAGATTTCACCATCGACTTTTTATTTACTTGGGACGACATGGTATCAAATTCACCCATAGGATGGCGTCGAAGAAATTATAAGAGTTGAATGTGCAATTACAAGAATTATTGGTTAAGGAACTTATCCAACTTATAGTATCACCATGAGGAGAGCCAATCATGTTTGTTAAGATAAGATGGATCTATGGAGTATATTGATTATATAGATAATTTATTGGATTACAAAACAAGTACACACAGTGCTAATGATGAATGATTCACTTGATTACTTAATGGAGCTAGTATCTTATTTAGGATCAATTTGAGGTCTCGATATCACCCACCGAATTTCACTAAGTTTAAGTTGTGGTTGGGACTGTCTAATATTTATTGGTCTAGTTATTACCATTATACCATATGAGGAATATAAGTTGATTTGGTTAAAGTTGAAGTTGTTAATAATGGCGTCTATGTTTGTGAACGAAGTTTAGAGTTTTCTATGACTCTCGAGGTATTACATAAGATTTATAGAATATTTTTTTGGGATACGACAACACCAATGACCAGTTTGATGAGGAAATTTGAGAAGTTTCGGTGACAGAGAGAAGTGCGAGGAGGATTTCTAAAAGCTTAAAGGAGAATTGACCAAGCTACCCATAGAACAAGAATAAATTAGTGAGAAAGTTTGCTAAGTTGATAATCGAGGTTGCCACACCTTATTGTGGATTGAATCAATTACTGCAACAATGGTTGAACAACTTGTACTTAGAGATAAGACTTATGTGGCACAAGTGATATATGAGTTCTAGGTAAGATGAGAAACCATGATCTAATCACAGACCTCAACGGATTTGTTATAGTTGATAATGGTGCATTAGCCTACAAAGGAAGTTTGGTTGTACTTAAGGAAAAAAACTGTGATACTAGGTTAAGCACATTGGATATCGTACATCGCTCACCTAGGAGTTACAAAGATTTGTCTAGAGATGAGAAATATATGTTTTTGGAGGCATATGATAGGGAGTATTAGAACTTTGTGGATAGATGCATGACACGTCAACCGATTAAGATCAAACACCAACGACACTGGATTTTGTTAATACATTTGAGATCATCGAATGAAAGATGAGAGTATATAGATATTGACTTTGTTATAAGTTAGTCACTTTTAGCTAAGGAAAATCACGGTATGTGTTATTTGTGACCGACTAACCAAGTCTACACACTTTCTGCGAATGACATATGATTGATTAGATTTGCTCAATTGTACATAAGAGAAATAGTGAGACTATAGATAGAGATACCGTTCACTTTAAATGTTTGGAGAAGCTTGCAATGATGTATGGGAATAAAGTTAGATTTTAGTAGATCATAGCCACTATAGATGGATGGAAAAACTAGAAGAACAATCGAATTTTAAAGGACATGTATTTTTGGTTTTGAGAATCATATTTACTTTTAGTGGAGTTTGATTATAACAACAACTACTAAGCAACGATTAAGATGGCCTTGGCAAGACAACTTGGGAATGAGAGGACGAGATTCTAGTAAGATATTTAGAAGTTATTGGCTTTAGTAAGTTAATTGAATTTCGAGGACTAAATTATTTTTAAGGGGATAGTATGTAATATCCGAGATTTTATTTAGGCATTTTACTAAGATTGTGATATTATTAGATTAGAGTTAGTTCATTTAGGGGCTTATTTATATATTTTTAAAATCCAAACCCACATTATATAGTCAAAATTTCTTAGCACAAATTCATGTCAATCCTATTAGATTAGAGTTAGTTCATTTAGGGGCTTATTTATATATTTTTAAAATCCAAACCCAAATTATATAGTCCAAACTTCTTAGCCCAAATTCATGTCAATCCATATTACGTTATCCCATTATTCACTTTTATTAGCCCAAGCTTAAGTTTAACTTGAAGTATTTTTAGCCCATTATTATTTTAACCATTATTAGTTCCTTCTCCGGATAAAACCAGATTCCAATAAATCCTTACTTGATTCCAAGATTTGTAAAACTCTATCTTCTTCACCTATTTTATCAAGAACTTAAAAGTTTAAAATTCCACCTTATCTTATAATCGATTTTTCGTAGAGTCCTATTATCATGTAATTGTTGAACACAATCCTATTTAAAGCCCTATATTCCCCAAACTATTTTCACGTATGTTAGTCACAAAATCACAGCCAAGGTAACACCTCAAACTTCTTCAAAATATTTCTTCCTTTATTTCGCTTTTTTATGTCAATACCATCCAACATTCAGTCCCAATTTTCTATCATAATAATCCATCAACAATTCACCCAAAAATCACCATACGCAAATTCAAATCAAACCATGTCCAATATCTAAAAACACAAAAACCACCATCCATAGCCCGCCGAGAAAACAAAACCGAGAACCCATCAAAAACCAAAACCGCAGCCCACAAAAATTCCAAACCCACAAACCCACCGAAATTGAACGCCCAATTTACCCAACTACGTCGGCCCGAAAGTCTTCGATTCAGCCCGAAATCGAACCACCACCATGAAACATACATAGCCGGAAAAAAAGACAGAAAATTAATTGTCCCTAGAAAAACCCGAACCTCATGGTCTTGCCGCTTCCCTCGATTTGGCGTGAGAGTTAGACGGAAAGAGAGAGTGAAAAAAAAAAAGGAGAGGGAAATTCGGTTAAGGAGAAAGTAATGGTGGAATGATTCTTATTATTTTCAAATTGGGGGATGTTGTTAAAAAAATAAAAGAGAGGAGAAACAGAGAAGATGGGTGATCAAACATAGAATTAGGAGGAAGAATTAGGAGAAGAAAAAAAGAGAAAGAAAGGAGAAAGAAAAAGGGGAAATTGGGTTGTGGATCTCATTGGACCGAAAAACAAAGAGGAAATTGGAGATAATGGAAAGATGAGTGAGAGAAGAATAGTATAAAGAAAATAAGAAACAATTGCGGGAGAAGGTTGGGAGAGAGGGAGTCTCACGTGGGTTTAGTGAAAGAAGGAAGAGAGAGAGGAAAAAAAGAGGAGGAATCTTGGGATGTGGTCCCTCATAAACTATTGGTACAATTGTCCTCAACCCTTAAACCATTCAAATTAGCCTTTGATTCAAATTCTATCCTCAATTTCAATTTAGCCTTTAATTCTATTTCTATATTCTATTAAGCCCCTAAATTAGGATTTTAGATTATTAGTTTTTAAGTTTTAAGTTTAGAATATTTTGAGGTTTTGACTAGTATTATATTTCTATTGTTAGGTGGTTTATTGAGCGAGGATTAGACGTCTTGCATCGACACTTTTAAGTTCTACTTATTTTTCAAAGCTACGTTTCAAGGTGGGGTTTGTTTTCTAAACTTTATTGTCCTTGTTAAATGGTTAGATTATTTTGCATGAATATGTAGTATTGATTGTTTAGGCCTATTGAGCCGGGACTCAAGAGGTCCGGTCGATGTATCCCTCGGTGGAACCTTGCAAGTGCTTACCCTGTTACATGTCTACGGTGTTCAAAAGATCTATGCTATGTCCTATTGGATTGTATTTGCATGTCTATGTGAGACATCGTGTATTTAGCTTGGACAATTTATACTCCATCGAGCCGTGCCGCTCACCCCACATATATAATCAGATTTTTCGGGTTAAGGAGTCGAGGATGGTTATTGGCGGTGGATAATGGGTGGCTATGAGACTACCGGAGTAATATCTTTTTATTTTTAAATGTTATTTCCAATTGAGTAAGAAATTATTATACGAATTATGATTTTCCTATGCAACTACTTAGAGTGATGTCTTTTTCTAAATGTTAATTTTTGAATGGAGAATTGTTAAACAAATTATTATTTTCTAAGTATTTACCTACGATGCTTTAGACCATGTGTGATAATTGATTGGTAATTAGAACAAATGTTCAATTTCTATGAAATTTTCGAATTGAGATAATAAATGGTGAATTACTATGATTTTCTAAATTTTTTTATGTAAATTTACAAAAAGGGATATTTCTTTTATATAATATAATTTAGTAAATGTGCGAATTTCTTACTAATAAATGAATATATGAATTTTCTACACTTTATAATTGCTTTTTATTCTTTATTGAATTTTGAATGAAATACATCTACAGCCTATCTTCTCTTATAAATAAATATATGTACGCGATTTCTTCAAAATCTTTCACTTCACAAATGGTCCGTTAGAATTATATGTAAATGTCAAGTTTTATTCAAATTATTTTATGCGATTGTTTCCATTTGTAATTATTGTTCTTTTGAAAAATTAAGTGGCTTGCTATAACGAACTTTCTTTCTCATATTCTTATGGAAAATATATATATATATATATGGTAAAATGAATATTTGCACACATTTTATAGTTAAGAATTTCGGGCGTTACAAAAAGTCATGTAACAAACCTCGGGTTTTTTAGGTAATTTTAATTTACCCCCAAACTATGCGAGGTTTTTTATTGTCCACTTAATTTTGAATTGTTCTACTTTACCCCGAACTTTGCAAATTATTGTACTCAACCTTGTAATTTCCAAATTTACCCTTTAACCTTTATAGTTATTTTATTTTGTGATCTTGAAAATGGTATCATAGATAGGTTTATTGATGAATTTACTATTATTTAATATTATTTGTAGGGATAATTATAAAAGACCCTAAGGTTTGGCCTAATTACAAGAAAACTTAAAGATGTTTCAAAATTACAAAGGCCCCTAATGTTTGATTATGTCTTAAATTTAAAGGCGCAATATTTTTGAAATATCAGGGTACTTTTGAAATATTTTTGCACATGAAGGAGGAGAATGTAAGCGAGATCAATTCTCAAGGTCTTTTTATAATTTTCACAAATTTTTGGTTTTTTTTTTATAATTAGCCACGGTGGTTATATTGTAATTATGGGTGAATTTTTTTACCCTATTTGGATAGTGAAATAACTTTTCTACCCATTTTTATAAAAATATTTTTTTACCCACAAAGACAAAAATACTCTTACTAAAGTAGCACTATCGTTCGCTTCCCTACGCGGGCACGATCATGCTCATATTTATGGTGGTACGATCGTGCTCACCTTTATGGTGGCACGATCGTGCCCCATAATGTGTTGCTCTATATGGTGGCGGGGATCGCACCATGTTGTAACATTCCGATTTTTTTCTCTTCTAAAAAATAAGCGAATTTTTCCGCTTTATACATAAATATTTGAAGCAAGAAATGCATTAATTTGGTTCTAAGTAATTTAAACTTATTTCTAATCATGTCTTGAATCTACAAAAATCGAAAACATGAAAGGGAAAAAAAAGAGAAGATTGTTATCTTTGGAAAAAGAAGAAAATAGGAAAGAAAAATTATATTTTTAAACCAAGAAAGAGAGAGGGAGAGGATAAGGGCATTTATGACATTTCATTGAAAAAGTGGGTAGAAAAGTAATTTTTATTAAAACTACCTCTTTTTTTTAACTGTTAACTGTAAATTCATTGGCAACACCACAATAAAAGTGGGGTAAGTAGATGCTACCCATCGGGTATTTACCCAAGTGGGTTTCCGATAAAAGTGATACTTTTGCTACAATATGAAAAAAGGGGCTAAATGATATATTAAAATTAAAAAGCTAACATTAAAATAATTAAAAATCAATATATTCAGTTAGCCATCGCCTTAAAAAAATTGATGTCACAATATAGAGTTGGAACAACTTATGGGGCCTGCTTTTGAGCTGATCTGTTGCTCAGCTTGAGTCCCTTTTTTTTTTTTTTTTTTTTTTGTTGGAATTACAGTAGAAATTCATTACTAATCACATTGGACATGGTGATTTAATGTCAAGAAATCGAAACAATGTTTCCTATTCCCCAACATTTTTCAAACATCTTTGATGATAATTACAAATACTACCCTTAATGTTTAGCCTAATTACAAAATAAATAAAAAAATGAGTCATCTTCTAAATTACAATTACTCCCTTGACATAAGTTTATATTTAACAAATTGCACCCATTCAGGGTGTGCTTTGGGAGTAATTAGTATAACAAATACAAACCTCAAGGAGTACTTGTAATGCCTTGAGTGGAAAGATAACTGTACTTAGACTAAACCTCAGGGTAGTTTTTGTAATTATCCCAATGATTCATGCAGAGACATAATTTTGGCAACCAAAATCCAACAGTTACAAAGACCATGTCCCTGGCCATTGAACACAAAGGAAGGAAATTTTGAAGATCTTGACAAAGAATGCATACATTAAATTGAGATTCACATATACACGAATTTCTGCTCAGATTTTCCGAGTTTATACAAAACAGGATATACCCAAGCAGGATTCAGCCTTGTGCAGAAAGTGATTCCCTGCCACCGAGTGTCTGTATTATAGCCTCGAGAAGTTTTATCTCTTTATCCCGTTTAGAGATCTCCTCTTGTTTTGCACGCAACTCTTCCATATGCAGTTCAAATACTTCTGCAACGGTGGGAATCTACGTTAGCCAACTGAACAGTAGATAGCTAAAAGCAACATACTGGGGAAACCCAAATACCACATTCTCAAATGCAATTAATTAGAAGTTTCTTGTAGATATATGACCCAATCTGTTGTTAGGCTTACAAATACCCCCGGTACTACTTGACATATAATTCAGTGATACGTCTCTTTTGTTTTCTATGTTCTCTAGTTTTTTTTCCTGTTCTTTTATCGGTTTAGGGGAGTATGTGTAGCTCATGTGCTTCCTGGGAAGCCATGTCTACTCCAGCCAAGCACACTTAATTGTGGAGTTTCTATATGATGGGCTTTTGAAAAGAAAATGCATATTGTTGGTATGAGTAGTACCTATCAAATCTTTTAATTATTCCTCAACTGCAAAGTCTCATACCTACATAGTCTCATAATCCATATTCTTTTGATGTGGGATCGGTTAATTCATGTTTTCCTCCTCCTAGAAGTCTGCTAGGAGCCATTCCCTGTCTGTGCATTCTCTTTGTACCGGGCGATCACTCCCTGCCCTCATCGACCCAGGGCGTCACACCTCTGGTCCATAATTGTCAATATAGAACCACAAGGCCATCAATCAATTCTAAGCTTCACCCACATTAATTGGTTACAAACCTCAAGTTTTCTTGGGTCATAAGGAGATTGTTCAGTATTCATGTCCAGAGTATACTAGGGTTATCGCCTATCTATTGAATTCAGATTTGCCCTCATATTGGGACCGGTTGCATAACAGAAAACAAACACTAAAATGTCCAAAAATTCATTAGCACAACCATCATGAGCGAAAAAAATTAAGATGCGACAATAATTTCAGAAAGGCATGGCAAATAGTTCGTTATTAGTGCTTCATGAATATGATTACTAGGATGGGATCACAACCGAATGTTGGCCCTTCAGTCCATCAGGAAAGGATAAGCAAATCTAATTCTGAAAAAAAATAGAATGAACAAACTGCTGTGTCATCTACACGTGGAAAGAATGAAACCTGAACCCAATCGAAAACAAAATTGTAGAGCAAATCCTGAAAATTAATGGCTGTTATCGACACAAGCAGTGGAACGACCACAGTATAAGCTCAAAATGACAATTGTAACAACAGGTGACACCAACCTTAGACTCCACATTAAGCCTATAGCTGCTATTCCATGGCTTACTGTTAGGGAGACAATCATATCAAGAACGCAAGTCCTCAAAATTACATTATGGATACAGCTTCCAAAGCCAACTCCAGCGAACATCCCATTTAGCGAGTTCTGATAATTGAAGTTACTTGTGGATAAGGGTCGGGAGTAAATTTTTGCACATGATATTACAGTTATCCTAGGTTTTATCTTGAATAAACCCCTAGCACATAACTACATAAGGCATTTATATTCCTGTTTAATGCCACACATACCCATGATTAAAATAGTTGCTAGATTGTCAAAGAATGAAACATTGCATCAACTATTTGGCTAACTTAGATCCATTGTTTACTACAAATGCATGTAATAATATATGGATGTAGAACATCAAGCAAATCAAATAAAAAAAAACAAATATGATGTAGCGCCCACCTTAGAATTTCCATATTAATTTCTTTACGATATTATTATAATTAGCATTATAACATATTTATCAAGTTAAGCTAATTTCTATGAGTTGTTTTACTATTAATACTATTTAAAATACACATATTTCATTTATTTTTCTTATTTTATCAATGATCATGATTTACTAAAGCCCAATCTCTTATTTAATTTTTAGGATATAACCCAATAATTAAACCTCAAGTTGAATAAGCCCAGGCCCATTTGATTCATTTAACTTGACAAAATTAGTTTTATCTCCATCTCCTTCAAAACCACCAGCAATAACCCACGTTCTGCCATTGCACCAATTTCTCAAGCATGACTAGCAGTTTTATTCCAACTCCCCACTACATTGAGAGGTTAAGATCAGTTTTTATGCTGGCAGTTTCAAAATTTATCTATAAAATCAGACCCAGACTCTTAGATTGGAAGGAAAAAAAGAAAGGAGATCAATTTGGGCAAATAAAAAAAAAAGGTATAGACTCAATTCTTTTCTTTTGACAGAAAGTACTCACCTACGAATGCAACATTCTTTCCTTATTATTCAATTTCCCACTCCCATTGCCAATACCTTCAAGTTAAAATCAGTCGGAAAGAAATCTTCATAGCAGCCGACCGAAATCGCACGGCAGCGTGCGCGCTCGCCGCGACGCCGAATCTCCAAATCTCAACCCCGCTTTTGTTCGCCGGGGTGCGGGGTGTGAAATCGGGAAGTGACGACGTGATACGAGCGGTGGTGATGAAGGAACAGAGTGAGCGGACGAACAGAGACAGAGAAGGAAAATGTTGAAGACCTATTGTGAAGACAAAACTATACCTTTCTTTTCCTACCTATCAAACCAAATACTTGTTTATTTATCACCATTCCCAACATCTATTCTTATCCTTTTCTTTAAAACATTCAGTTTCAATTTTTTTACTTTTTCAGTTTCTATGCTACGTTTATATATATATATATATATTATATACTTAACACCAAGCATTTTACTTTTTCAATCTACTATTTTATATAAATATAGATATATATACGTATGTATATTTGTATAGTCAATTGATATAAGCATATTAAATTTTGTAGGAGTCGAGAGTACGAAAATTAGGACGTCTACGTTTCTACATTCGTTTGGGCGCATAACTGTTTTAAGGTGGGGATTTCATTCCTATGAACTCGTCTTATTTAAATGATGTGTCATATTTAATCGAGATTTAGTTGTAGTATAGCATAATTTGATAAGACACGTAGCCTTCGGGCTCAGGCCTCTCGTGGAGTAATCCACGTTAAACATAGACAAGATTTAGTGGGAAAATCCACGTTAAACAAGTCGTGGAGTTAATCCACGTTAAACAAGACATATGCTAATCTCTTTATTTCATTTGTCATTTATTTTACGTCATGTGTAATTGCTAGTTAACTCGCTCCCACTCGAGTTTGTCACTCACTACATGTTAAATAATTTTGCGGGTTGACGGAGTTGGTATTGTGTGGGAGGCGGATGCTAAGCTATTTATAAATGAATAGTTAACGTTTTATTTTCAAGTTTAGAAATGGACTTTGGAGTATGTTTTCTTTTGTTTTATTTCATTTACAACAGGGATATTACTATTGAGTTTAGAAAGTTTTATGTTATTTATCATATTTAACGCTCCGCTCATTTCGAGTTGAAAACTTTAGTCCTATACTACAAAACTTGGGGCGTTACATAATGGTATCAGAGCGATCTTATGATTCTAGACTTTTGTTTTCAAAAAAAAAAAAAAAAAAAAAATCTCATTTATAATCAATAATAAATAAGCATCCACCCTCAAAGACAAGGCCGGCTCCAAAGGTAAATTTTACATAGATATTTTGAAAGGCAATTATGTATATTTTATATGCAATGATGCATGTGTTCTTTATATTTGATAGTTTGAATCATGACATATATATATATATATATATATAATCACATACTTAGAATCATTAATGATAGTAGATGGACCGCATGCGTAAGACTGCTAGGAAGTCCGTACCATGTCCTCTCGCCCAAACTCGTCATAGAGTGAGAGATTTCCGTGACTATCAAAGGGTTGACCATCATGATGCTGGTGACCATATCACAACTATGGCAAGGATGTTCGGCAGAGTTAAACAAGATGGAGTGACCGATTATTTTGCTGCTGTGAAGCTAATGGAAACCATGCCTTTTGAATGGCGCGGTCGAGCAAGGACATTAATTCATGATATGATGATTATCACTACAGCTGCTGAGATCCCTGTGATTAGATATGCGGATTATTCAGGTGCACTCTATCAGATGTGGCTCACGGAGCAGATAGAATCGGATGACGAGGAGGAGGACCCAGTTGAGGATCCTATTGACGAGCCAGAATCAGTTGGGGGAAATACTGATACTTGATGGGGTTATTGACAGTGGATGTAGAAATTCATTAGTTTATAGTACATATTCGTATGTTTAGTTTGTTTTATTCTGGTTGATTTCTTTTATGTATCCTCTAGAAGAACTTCATATATATAATAGTGGAAATTCTCTATCTAGTGCTTGAGTTCATTTATTTATTGATAATTATCGATTGAGCGTTATATAGTATGTAGTTCTCTTTATATTTACGACTTCGTAACAACGACTTTAATTTTTCGAAAATAGAGAATGCCACCTAGAAGAGAATTTCTAGATAGAATCAAGTCCCGACCTAGGACTCGTACGATGGGCCGGGCAAGCGATCGGAAATGTCACACATCATTTGAACCACGGAATGGAGTACACTAATAACCAATCCCAGATGGTCGAACAGTTTCGTCGATACTCGCCACCGAGGTTCACAGGTCGTGAAGATCCCTCCTACGTGGAAGGATGGTTCCGAACTTTAGAGAGAACCTTTCGACTCATTGGTTGACCGATGCACAAAGCGGTTATTTGCGCAGAATATCAACTTGTCAAGACGCAGACGGTGGTGGGAAGGTTATTGGAGGACGAGGCCCATTGAAGAGAGGGATACTTTATCTTGGAATGCTTTTAAAGATGTCGTCGAGGACAATACTACCTCGTTTTATCGAGAACAAAAAGAGCACGAGTTCGAATCAAATGTTATGGCTTATCAGAATAAAGAGTATGAGAGGAAATTCAACGACTCGAGTTTCTTCGCCACACATTTGGTGGATTCAGATTCTAAGAAAGCTCTGAGATTTCGCACGGGTTTGCGATCAAGATCCGTCATATTCTTACTAGTCATGGAGACTTATCATATCGAGACAAGAAAGCGGGCTCAAGAAATAGCCGCAAGTCACGACATGGAAACTAAAGAGTCGAAATATTGGGAAAGAGAAAATGGCAAGGACAAGTCAAAATAAGTGGTGGCAATCGTAACATAAATCGAAGCGGGAAAAACACGGAAAAACCGAGGTAAAGACAGTAACCCGACAACCGATCTAATAAGCCCATGTGTGCTAAGCGTGGAAAGAATCACGGGGGAGAATGTCTACCGACAAAGGAAGATGTTTTCGATGCAAAGGCCAGGGCATGTAAGTCCATGAGTGCCCCTTAACAACTCGAGCGTGGGAACAAAGGTCGACCTCGGAGGAAGGCTCGGGTATTTGCAATGAGCCGAATGAGGTTGAAGAGAACCTGTACCATGGCTTATGTATGTTATCGTGTTTAATATACCGCATTAGTTGCTTTTTGACACAGGAGCTACACATTCATTTATGTCTAAAAATTTCATACTCTAACCGGAAATAGAGATGTTAGAGTAAAAGAACCACTTGAGATTAGATACCTTCGGGAGAGATAATTTATACTAACTCAATGATTAGAAATGCACATATAGACGTGAATGGACACAACCTAGAAGTTCGAATTATATGTGATTGACATGAAGGATTTCGATATAATTCTCGGGGCATGGATTGGCCGACGAGGCATCGAGCGAATATTAGATGTCAAGAGAGAGAGATAACTTTGAAATTTCTAAGGATAAAGTGACAATTCTCTACGAGTAAAGCCTGGTAAGGTGCCGCGAGTCATATCAAAGAATGAAGGCATTGAAAATTCTTAAGAAAGGTAGGCGTCGAGGATACTTGGTCAATATGGTTGGTAATCAATCAACCGAATTGTCGATTGAAGAGGTACCAATTGTGAATGAGTTTTTAGATGTATTTAGGAAGATTTACCTGGAGTACCGCCGCATGCATGACAAGTGGAGTTTACAATTGACTTGATACGGGCAAAGAAAAGACCCAGATCATGCTCCTTATAGGATGGCGCCAAAGAACTACAAGAGCCGAAAGTTCAACTACAAGAGTTTGTTGGACTTGAAATTTATTCGCCTCTAGCGTGTCTCCATGGGAGCACCAATCCTATTTGTTAAAAAGAAAGATGGTACGAGGATGTGCGTTGATTATCGAGAACGAACCAACTCACAATAAAGAATAAGTACGTTGCCACGAATTGAAGATTTATTCGACCAATTGAGAGGAGCGGGTATCTTTTCAAAGATTGATTTGAGATCCGGTATCATCGATTGAAGATAAAAGAGGAGGATATTTCAAAGACAAAGATTGGATCGAGATATGGGCATTACGAGTTTGTGGTGATGCCCTTTCGACTAAGCAACGCTCCAAAGTTGTTCATGGATCGATGAATAGGATATTCCATCCATATTTAGATCAATTTGTTATTGTGTTTATCGATGATATTTTGGTATACTCACAAGACGAGAAGAATGACATGAGGAACACTTGAGAATTGTATCGAGACTCTTCGTAAGGAGAAATTATATGCGAAGTTCAAGAAATGTGAATTCGGATAAATCGAGTTGTATTTCTTGGGCATGTAGTAACGGCTCAAGGAATTGAAGTCGATCCAACAAAGATCGAGGCGGTGATTGAATGGAATGCACCAAGAAATGCAAATGAAGTTCGCATTTCTTAGGTTTATTGGCTATTATCGGAGATTTATTGAAGGATTTTCCAAGATAGCAAAGACACCATGACAAAATGACAAGAAAGGGAGAGAAATTCTTGTGGAATGACAAATGTGAAACAAGCTTCCAAGAGTTAAAGAAGAGATTGACATCAAGACTGTGTGTTGACAATTAGGATCTACAAAAGAATTTCTTTGTTCAACGATGCATCAAAACAAGTGCCTGGGGTTGTGTTTTAATGCAACATGGGAAAGTAATTGCTTATGCTTCGAGGCAATTAAAGCCACACGAGTTAAACTACCCGACACATGATCCGGAATTAGCAAAGAGTAGTTCATGCACTTAAGATTTGGCGACATCATTTATATGGAGGAAAAAGTGCGAGATTTTCACTGAGATCACAAAAGCCTAAAATACTTGTTTACTCAAAAAGAGTTAAACATGAGACAAAGGAGATGGCTTGAATTGGTGAAGGACTATGATTGCACTATTCAATATCATCCGGGAAAGCTAATGTGGTTGTAGATTTTAAGCCGTAAAACAAGAGGAGAATTAGCATGTACATTGACCACTCGAGAAACAAATGATTCGAGAATTCTCAAAGATGAGTATTGAGGTGGTTAAATCGCCAAAAAGACGAAGGCGATGTTAACGACTCGGTAGTACAACCAACTCGAGAGAAAGGATAAAGGAAGACAGTGCTCGGGATGGGCTTTTGAGTAGAATAAACACGCAAGATGTGTCTGGAAAAGATAAAGGATTCACTATAACAACCGATGGGTTATGGTTATATGAAGGAGAATTTGTGTACTGCAGACAATGAGAATCTAAAGAAAGAAATTTTGGTCGAAGCTCACAAAGACGCCGTACACAACAAGCACCCGTGTGGTACAAAAATGTACCAAGACCTTAAGAGAATGTTTTGGTGGAGAGGAATGAAGAATGACATAGGAAATTTGTGGAGAGTTGCTTGACTGTCAACAAGTCAAGGTGAACATCAACGACCTTTTCCGGATTGCTTAAGCCACTTGAAATTCCGAACGGAAATGGGAACACATAACAATGGACTTTGTAGTTAGCTTACCCGCAACAACCAAGAGGAAATACCGCAATTTGGGTAATTGTTGATAGAGTGACAAAGTCCGCACACTTTTTGCCGATAAAAATGACGTTCGAGAATGGATCAATATGCACAAATATACATCAAAGAGATTGTAAGATTACATGGAGTTCTCGCGACAAATAGTGTGACAGAGACACTCGGTTTACATCTAAGTTTTGGAAAAGTTTGCGAGGATGCAATGGAACGAGATTAAAGTTTACCACCGCATATCATCCGCAAAACAGGGCGGCCAATCGTAAGCGAACAATTGATTCTCGAGGATATGTTGAGGCGTGCATACTTGGATGTAGGAGTAATTGGGAGACAATATTACCCTCGTGGAATTTGCTTATAATAACAGCCTACCAAGCTACTATGGAATGGCCCCATATGAGGTTATCAGGGAGAAAATGCAGATCTCCGCTATATTGGGATGAGGTTGGCGAGAGAAAAGTATTAGGACGAGCATTAGTGGAGAGACAGGTTGAAAAAATCAAGAAAATCCGAGAGGATTAAAATTTCCCAGGATCGACAGTAAGTCGTATCCGATAAGCATAGAAAGGACCTACACTTTGAAGTTGGGGAAAAAGTATTTTTGAAAGTAGACCGATTAAAGGAATTATTCGATTTGGAAAAGAGAGGAAAACTCCGACCGCGATTTGTGAGCCCATTTGAAATTGCGGGAAAAGTCGGAGATCTAGCTTATCGGTTGGCTTTACCGCCTTAATTTGCTTGAGACATAATGTATTCCATGTGTCAATGTTGCGGAGATATGTATATGATCCGAGTCATGTTGTAAATTACTCGACCTGGAAGTCAATAGGGATTTAACTTATGAGGAAACGCCATGTGATGTCTTGGAGTAAGAAAGTTCATAAGTTGAGAAACAAGGATGTGTGTTTGATTAAAATACTATGGAACCAACATAGCAAAGATGAAAGGCTACATGGGAACGAGAAGATGAGATACGAGCCAAATATCCGACTTTCTTAAATAAAGACGTACTTAAATTTCGAGGACGAAATTTTTCTAAGTGGCAGTTGTAGCGCCCACCTTAAAATTTCCATATTAATTTCTTTACAATATTATTATAATTAGCATTATAACATATTTATCAAGTTAAGCTAATTTCTATGAGTTGTTTTACTATTAATACTATTTAAAATACACATATTTCATTTATTTTTCTTATTTTATCAATGATCATGATTTACTAAAGCCCAATCTCTTATTTAATTTTTAGGATATAACCCAATAATTAAACCTCAAGTTGAATAAGCCCAGGCCCATTTGATTCATTTAACTTGACAAAATTAGTTTTATCTCCATCTCCTTCAAAACCACCAAAGAATAACCCACGTTCGCCATTGCACCAATTTCTCAAGCATGACTAGCAGTTTTATTCCAACTCCCACTACATTGAGAGGTTAAGATCGGTTTTTATTATGCCGAGTTTCAAAATTTATCTATAAAATCGACCAGGACTCTTAGATTGGAAGGAAAAAAGAAAGGAGATCAATTTGGGCAAATAGAAAAAAAAAGGTATAGACTCAATTCTTTTCTTTTCGACAGAAAGTACTCACCTACGAATGCAACATTCTTTCCTTATTATTCAATTTCCCACTCCCATTGCCAATACCTTCAAGTTAAAATCGATCGGAAAAGAAATCTTCATAAAGAAATGACCGAAATCGCACGGCGTATGGCGCTCGCCGCCTGCAACGCCGATCTCCAAATCTCAACCCCGCTTTTGTTGGCCGAGTGCGGGGTGTGAAATCGGGAAGTGACGACGTGATACGAGCGGTGGTGATGAAGAAAGAGAGTGAGCGGACGAACAGAGACAGAGAAGGAAAATGTTGAAGACCTATTGTGAAGACAAAACTATTCCTTTCTTTTCCTACCTATCAAACCAAATACTTGTTTATTTATCACCATTCCCAACATCTATTCTTATCCTTTTCTTTAAAACATTCAGTTTCAATTTTTTACTTTTTCGGTTTCTATCTTTACGTTTATATATATATATATATATATATATATATATTATATACTTAACACCAAGCATTTTACTTTTTCAATCTACTATTTTATATAAATATAGATATATATACGTATGTATATTTGTATAGTCAATTGATATAAGCATATTAAATTTTGTAGAGTCGAGGAGTACGAAAATTAGGACGTCACGTTTCTACATTCGTTTGGGCGCATAACTTCGTTTTAAGGTGGGGATTTCATTCCTATGAACTCGTCTTATTTAAATGATGTGTCATATTTAATCGAGATTTAGTTGTAGTATAGCATAATTTGATAAGACACGTAGCCTTCTGCTCAGGCCTCTCGTGGAGTAATCCACGTTAAACATAGACAAGATTTAGTGGGAAAATCCACGTTAAACAAGTCGTGGAGTTAATCCACGTTAAACAAGACATATGCTAATCTCTTTATTTCATTTGTCATTTATTTTACGTCATGTGTAATTGCTAGTTAACTCGCTCCCCACTGAGTTTGTCACTCACTACATGTTAAATAATTTTGCAGGTTGTGAGTTGGTATTGTGCGGGAGGCGGATGCTAAGCTATTTATAAATGAATAGTTAACGTTTTATTTTCAAGTTTAGAAATGGACTTTGGAGTATGTTTTCTTTTGTTTTATTTCAGTTTACAACAGGGATATTACTATTGAGTTTAGAAAGTTTTATGTTATTTATCATATTTAACGCTTCCGCTCATTTCGAGTTGAAAACTTTAGTCCTATACTACAAAACTTGGGGCGTTACATATGAATTCTTTATTGTACTCTTAATCAAATAAACATACTCGTAGTGTTTTCCAGTTCTCTTGTAATTTCTAGGGCACGTAGTTCAGCAGCTTTCTGTGATGCCTCGGCCTGACGTTTTTCAGTACGTGCACGAGCAGCAGCCGATATGGCAGCATCAAGTTCTCTTTCTAAAGTCTCCACCCTTTGCTCAAGTACCTACAGTCATTAATCAGTTTAGATCATGCAATCTGCTCAATTATCATCTGTGTCCTTAAAGTAGTTAGTAGACAACATTATGTGATAAAAGCTGTGAACTGAAACAATTGCAGTAACATTGTAACAAATATGATAATTTAAGAAAACGGCCGGTTTGTCAATTCGGAACTTCATAGAGAAACCACGACACATATGCACACATAGCTAAAGAACAGATCATTAATGGAAAAAGGAAAAGTTCACAATCAGTAGCTTTCCTATATACCATCGTTTATCACAGCTGACCTCTACCACTACACATGTTATTAACTGAAATGCAACAAGAGAAACCGTGATTACCTTATACCTGACCATAAACTTTTACACCAAACCATATAATTCAATCCATCAAAGATAAACTTGTCACCTTCTACACCAAGATCAAGTATAATCTAGAGGACAGAATGATGAACCACTGTACATTCCACCCAATTGAAACTCCAAAAATCGCACTAATTAAACCCAATGACAGCACATTCTGATCCCATCAAGTAGAGACTCAGAAATCCAAAACCAATAAGAACCCACAGAACAAAATCAATCAAACACCACACTAATCAGCAATTAGACAAATAATTAAACTCAAAGGGGATAGATAGCGAGTAGCAACGAAAAGCAACCTTGATTGTGCGAGCTTGCTCGGAGCTAAGGGAGGCTTTGGCGAAGGTTTCTCCGTCAACGTAAACGGCTTTCTTGATCAGTAGCTTCTGCAAAGAGTCGAGATTCGAAGAAATTTCGGTCAGATTGGCGATCGCTCCCGTCCATCTCTCACCTTCTTTCTCCTTCTCTTTCAATCTCTCCGCCATTATCTTTTTTGTTTTTCCTTTTTGGTTCTCACGCAATCATTGATTGCCATAGTTGTGAGTAATTAAACAACTAAATTAGACGCGCGACTGTTCCTAGGGAACTCGTTTTTCTTGTTTTTATTTTCTTATTATTATATTAATTTGTTATTATTTTTATTTTTTGTTCCTTTTTTTTTCTAGGCAATGCAATATGTCCATATAGATATTTTTACTTTTTATATTAAAAAATCGAGTTAAGCGTATTTGGAATTTTTATCACATTTTGAAAATTTTTGGAGATTGATTTAAGTAAAACATGAAATGAGCTCGAATAGTTTGATCTTTATATATTATAAAATTTTACTAATTGAGTCGAGTTCAAACTCATAGTTTAACAAATGAAATAAAAACATTCAAACTTAATTTATTATGTGTTGGAAAATGTTATAATGGTTACAACGGGAAAGCCTTCAAGATGGCTTACAAAACAGAAACATAAAATTACAAGAAAAGTAAAACATAACTATTACAATTCTTGAATGGATTCCAACTCGGAAGCATTGAATCGACAGGAACTTGAAAAACAAAAGCCGAGTCGAGTAGAACTCTATCCGCAAGACAAATACGTCCCGGCTAGTGCTCACGGTACGACGTAATGCCCCCAAAGATAAAACAGCTTAACCTCCTTTGTGTACAGTAGCACCACTGACATAAAGGCACATTTCGAACTCGAAGGAGTGAGAACTGGCTGCTGGACACGAATGCAGAAGGAAGTGTTCTTGAAAATGTTCGTCGAAAAGTTACGACACCTTTACCGACACTTGAAGAATATGCAGAGATATGCGATTTTTCTGTGTATACTGACTCCATATCTTCCTTCTAACTCCTCTAAGCAGCAAAACGCCTAAGACTTATATATGTCATTTTCAACCCTTGTAGGGAATTAAAGATTAAGAGAGTGGGCACTACACCACATGTAACTCCCATTAGTTACAAACCTTTATTGTGACCACCACTTGAGGAGCTACAAACTCCAAAAGCCACATGAACCCAGACACATTCCAATGTCTAGATCCATCCACACATGAACCTGGACACCTCCAATGTCTAGATTCATCAAGCCCAACAGTTACTTGAATTTGGGCCAAGCCCATTTTCAAGTTACAAAACTAACTAAACTCGAACCCGAGCCCAAAGGTCGGTCGGTCAAAAGGCCCATTTGTGATCATACACTTGTGTTATAGTATATCCAACCAATAACACATTCTAGTATTTATACTAGGATAAACTATGCCCATTCGCGTGGCCAACTTCGTGTATTAATTTCTCACTCATCACCGAAATTCGATTGTGAGAAATATAAGATACTACGAACATCTACTTGAAACGTAGATTAACAATTCACAATTTTAATTCCTCCGAATTAAATTCTTACCACCTAAAATTTGGTCAAAGTCTGGTC